>JANHAO010007025.1:0-20621 GCA_026873985.1 Saraca asoca
TTATTTGGCAACATAATTTAAGTGTTGCCTATTACTTAAATTTTTGCAACACTTAAAAAAGTATTATCTATTGTATTTATGGCAACGATTTTAAGTGATTGTTGCGTAAAATTACAAACAAAGGCAACATTACAAAAAACTATTGCCTATTCTAGTTATAGGCAACAATTTTTTACTATTGTTGAGTTAAGTGTTGCCAAATAATAAAAATGTTGTAGTGAATTACTACTTCGATTAGCGTATGAAAACTTTCAATTTTTCTAAAGCATTTTCCTAAAATTTTAATCAAAGGATTATTTCAAATTACTTAATATTTCAGACTATTTCTATGCTCCTACAAAACAAATTTAGCAATACCTCCGAAGCTTAAGTCAGTATTTGTAAAATACAAAGCAAACATAAGAAATAAGCAAATATTCATAAAATTAAAGGGTAATTTATCACAATTCATTAAGTAACTTTTGTATAGAAAGCTGCTTTCTCTTTCCTCACATAAACCTGCAAAATTGAAATCAAATAGACTTGGCAGGTACCCAGTAGCATTTGGGTCCAAATCTGTTAGTATTGAAAATAGAACTTCTATTAGACCTTATAGTAGTAGCATTTGAATTAGACAAATATACCTTAGGCAAGCAAACTAGCCTCTTATTGGGTTTCAATACATATGTACCATTTTTATATGGATAGTGTCTAATATGGTGGCCCTTGTGATTACAATAATAGTAGGTAATCTGTCTAAGATTCTTGATTGATCTATTCTTTTTATATTGATTCAATCCTAAGCCACTTTTATTTTGAAATCTTTTTTGACTATCTCACATATTATTTAACTATGCATTACTATCTAATAATCCTTGGAAACTCTTATTCAGTCTTTCTATTTCACACTTGTAGGACTCACAGTGCTTACAAACATTATTTTCACTAACTAATTTCTCTGCTAGGATGTTTAGATCAACATTTCCTTTTTTAGTTAATTCAATTTTTTTAAGCAAAACTTCATTCCTAATTTTTAGCTGCTCTAACTCCTTATTAACTTTCTTTAATTCTTCTTGAGTCTTAAACAATGCCTCATGCATTTTTATACATAGTTCAATAAGATCTTCATGAGATTCATTATCAAAATTGGTAAGATCATCAAAGCATTCATCATGTGAATTATTGGTCTCATCTGACTCACTCACATAAGAACTACAGTAAAAAGTAGGAAACTTTTGAACCTTTAGATTTTCATGCTTTGCTAAGAGACAATGTTGCTACTCTCTTTCTTTGTGTTTAGCTCCTTCTTTGCATCCATAGGTGACTTCAAGCATATCTAACATTTCTTTCCCTTTCTTACATCCTAAAATCTTTGAAAACTTATTACCAGATACGATACTAACAATAATCCATTTTAATTTGGAGGCAAGAGAATGATCTCTTTCCTCTTCATCAATCAACAACAATCTGGATTTTTGTTCAAGGATTCCATTCATAGAGATCATGGGATATTCAAACCCTGATTCCAAAATTTTTAACATATCAATATCTAGAGCCTTAATAAATACTTCAAATTTAAACTTCCAAAAATAAAAAATTTTAGAATCAAAGAGAGGTAGATCATTTAATAATGAACTATCAGAAAAAATAATTAAATTGAATCCATTTATAAATTAAACTATCAGGTCCTGTAGCGGTGGGTAAAAGTATTATGTAAACTTAATATGTAGAATTCAATTAGATCTTGCCCTTTTCTCATTGGAGAATTTATATATGCCTTTGTTTTAATTTCAATTCAATAGTTAAACAACAAAAATGGTTGTAATTCACAGAACTAAGTGTAAAATAACAAAAAATAATAGTTAAGTAGTAAAAGATAAAATTTAGCAAATAGAAAGTTTTTAAAATGGTTCAACTTGAATTGAAATCACAATTCAAGTCTACTCCACTTGATCTTTCTTAACCAAAAGACCTCTTTAATTGAAAACAAAAACCTTTTAGGATTATCAGCCTCTTGAATTGCTAGTTTTTACAATAATATACAAGAAATTAACAGGCTTCTCGCTAATCTAGAAGAATTGGGACAGGCTCTTCTAAATGTAAAGAAAAACACATGATTAATAGGTTCTTGCTAACCTAGATAAGATTTCTAAATCCCTAGAAATCTCAAAAATGAAGAGACAATGATAAAAAAGAAGAAGGTAATACAATATCAATGTTTGAGATGAAAATCTCAAACTATCTAATGATAAACTAAATTGGTCTTGATCTAGAAACTTGTAAGAATCTTGGAATTTAGATTAGGCAGAAAGAAAATTGTGTTGGTACTTTCTCAAAAAGATTTCATACATGAATAGATGAAGAAGAATATGAAAAGTAATGAAAAATCATTTATATAGTGAAAGAAGTTAGGTAGTTACAATTGTTGTAACCATCTATAACAGAATAACTAATTTTTAGTTATTGCATCGATTATAGTTTATTATTATTAACTCATCAGTATGGTAATCCAAGTGCAATCTGTTATACATAGTCTTCGCATCAGTTACTACATCGAAGTAATTATTTTTCCTAACTTTTGGTTTGAAAATGTTCTTCATCAAATCAATTTTACATCGACGAATGTAGAAAATTTGAAGATATAAATCGACGTATAAATCAAAGTACGTAATGAAATATAGTTTTGTGAAATCTTATTTTTTTGCAACAAATTTTCTACCTCATTGTTTAGTTAAAAAAGTTTGGATCAAAGATCAATTAAGCTTATTTACAAGAGATCCTATAAAAATAGAAAATAGAAAATAAATCTTAAAAACTAGCCTTGATTCTCTTGTATCATAGTTGTATATCTTTGAAACTTGAAAACAAAAGAAAATAAGCAATACAATATGATAAAGATATAGCAAATAAAAATGATAAAAAAAATTATTTTTCAACATTAAAACTGAGAAGTGTGGATGACTTAGACTAATATGTCTAACAAGCATCTTTCTCTACAAGAAACATGTTTTTATACCATTACACAACAAAAATATTTTGTTGTGAATCAACAAGATATTGAAGAATTATCCATATATAAAATCATAATTATGAATACAGGCTTTTTCCACATAAAAAGGAAAACTTTAGTTAAGCATAAGTGATGTTGATTGCTCAAGGATCAAAGTTAATTTGCTTTATAAAAAGAGGATATCAATGAACTTCTATGAAATGGTTTCATGGGATTCAAACAATTGTCTTGATTGTGGGATATCATTGAGTAATAAGAATCCATGTTATCAAAAGATTTCTTGCGATCCTTTCTAGTATGGAATGAGTCAATCATCCACTTTGGTATCCTAATATTGTGATATTATTCCTCCATTGGTCAAGAATTTTAACTTTTAGAAAGTATCATGGTCATCGAATAAGAAAGGTTTCCATTTTCTCAAATGAAGAATTTGAAGACTTATTGATTCTAATAACTCATTGCAAAGTTAATCATTCAGACTTTTCAATTCATAGAAGTGGATCTTGGACTTATGACTAGGATACTCCTAAAGCTCATAAAGAAAAAAGGAAGTGACTTAGACAAAAGAAGAAGAAACTTGGACAAAAAGAAACAAAGTGACTTAGTCAAACCTTTTTTTGTCGATAACCTCATACTAGTTAGTTGAATATTGATTAATACATAATTGATTGAACACTACTTGAAATGACTATTCTGTTTAGAAATGAAATGTTCTAGGAAATTCTTGCTCCCATTGGATCATTTGTATCTATATGCATTAGGATCATGATTCATGGACCTTTCGGTTCGAGAAATCCATGTAAGTGGATCAAACCATTTCTTCTTACTTTTGTTCAAATTTGAAAAATGTTAGTTGATCATGTATTTCATTATAGTTCTAAGATTTAGAATATCATTTCCAATTTGATACCTTTCAATTCCATATTTGAAGTTGTGATTAGGTCTACTCATTTATAAGAATTGAATTAATACATTTCTTATGTTCCTAGAGATGCTATATTGGATTTGAGTCAGATTTTGGATGAATCTATTTTGATTGACAACCTCCATTATATTGTTACTAGCAAATATCTCAATTTTTGTTTTAGATCTTCCAAATCATTCCCTCAAGAGGTCCGGATCCATCTTTTTATCCTTTGATAAAAAGATTCATTCTTTTCATAAAAAATAGGAGTAGAACCAATAAAGATTTCTATGTTTATTCATCCCAGAGTTGAATACCTCATTCAATAATTGTTTTTGATCCAATCTAGTGGAATCAATAGAAAACATAAATCCCTTATGATACACCACATTTAGCTTCGTTATCGATAGAGTGAATAGAATTGTCATTTCTTGAAATCTCTTTTCTGATTCATAATAATGGTGTAACATGTATCCTCTTATTTTGGTCATGGAATAAATGAAATAAATTAAAAAATGAAGTTTTGTTCAAGAATGTAATCTTATTGAAACTGTCCAATTCATCCTTCGAAACCATATCACATCTGGGATATGATGAAATAGGATGAATTGATATGGCTTTTTGTAAATACATAATTATCTTAAATATATTAACTATTTCTTTATTTTTCAATTGCCTACAAAAGAGCAAAAGGAAAATCTTGTTCTTTGTTCAATAATTTCTGATATCTAGTAGACCTCTTAGTAGGATTCGAACCTAGATAAAGTTTTACCTATCTGTTAGAGAAAAAAATTAATGGATCTTGTAAGATTCCCAAGAAATTCTTTGATATCTTTTGGAAGTAGATGAACCATACCACATTTTGTGAAATATCTAGGACATTGAGGAATATTTAGAAAGGATTTAGGGAAACACTATGATTCTAGCTCTATTCATTGAGTTTGAAGAAAGGAAGGATCTCAATAAAGAGTTGGTCTTTCTTTTAGATATTGAATCTCTCTTTGATTGATCAATGTTTGATATTTGGAATCCTCATTACTAATGGAATCAAAATGATCTCTAGATTGATTAGAAGAACCTTTCAATTGGCTAGAATCCATTACTTGAATGAAGCTAGATCTTGTGGAATCATATTGAATATTTGACAACACATTCTACACCTTGCTAAAAAATTGATCCTTGTTTGCCAACCACACATTGTCTAGCAAAATCTAATTCTTTCTTGATATGTTCCTCAAAAAAACTAATTCATGCATATTCTTCCCCCAACCCTAACTAATGAAAATTGCTAGATATAAAATTAAGCATAATTTTGTAAAGAAATAGCCTACTTGTTTCCCAAGAAGAGATGGCAAACATGTTCAATATCATTTGATTGAATAGTTGACACAACTCCTTATTATTTGAAGAAACCCTCCACTTCCACAAGTGCTTTTTTTTTTTCATGAAAAGCAATCATAAGATAATAAATGTAGTATTTCACTAAGATTTTTAATAGCTATCTTGAATTTAAGTTGATCCTATTTTACCTCTTCCACAAAGAAAGACTTGATAAGTAATTTAGCTCATTTGTATGCAGAGTATGCTCTTTTTTAATAGATTGAATTCATAATCATGGAATTTAATCAATCATTAGATTATAGATTATAAGTTCATAATCCAAGTCCATTCCCATTTTGAGCAAAATAGGTCTACTAATTCTTTGATTCCAGTTAGTAAGAGGGATCTTGGACTAAGAAATAGATTCTAGAAGCTAAAAAAGGGTATCCTAAGAAATTTGAACAATTGGGTTCATTGATATTCCTCATATAGTAAATGCTATCACACATACAATCATACTTAATTCCATTAAATTGCTTAATCTTAAGGGGGACCTTCTATAATTTCACATGTGAAGTTATTTTTTGGTTTTGTCCAGTCAATAATAACTTAATTATTTTTGGATAATAATATATAGAAACAACAATCATAAGTAGTCCTATTGATACCAAGAAACATAGGCCTATCTGCTATCCACACCAGAATAAATGAAGTTTTCTGAAAAGACCTACTAGTGGAGGAAGACATCTTAAAGGATAAAAGACATAGGGTTAAAAAGAGAACTAAAAAAGGATCTTTTGTGTATAATCCTACATAATCTTGAATGTAATCAGTTCCAATATGTTGACCAAATGATAAAATGCAAGCAAAAATTTCTAGATTCATAGAGATATTGAACAACATATAAGTTATCATGCTTGAATATCCACAATTTAAGTCTCCAACAATTATTCCAATAATTACTTATCTGATTTGGCTAATGGACAAATATGCAAGCATATGTGTCATGCTTGTTTGAGTAATAGTAATGAGATTGCCTAATATCATGCTAAGAATAGCTAGGATTTCGAGAAGATGCCATTCATTTGATGAGAAATAAAAAGGAATATTGAAAATTTGAGCGGTTGAAGCTAAAGCAGTGACTTTCAAAGATAGAACCAAAAGCAATGACTACAGTGGGAGAGTTAGAGTTGAAAAGAGGATTCTTAACTTCTTTCTCTAATTCAAAATTGTGCATGAGACTTTCATCTTGCATAACTCCTAAATGATAAAAAAAAAAGATGAGTTCTTTTTCCATTTTTAATTACCTTCTTCGCTTATGTATAAAGCTAAATCCATTCAATTTTTTTTAAAAGGATTGCTAATCCTTAACTTTTCAAGTCATCCTTCATCAATGATTGTGAATGACCAATTTCTCTTAATCTTTGACTTCCTTCTATAGAACAGAGGTTGAAAAGATTGAAGCCAGAGCCATCTAATTTGATTTGTTCTCAATAGCCATGAGATGATCATCTTAGGGCGCTCCTTTTATTGACATATGCTCCTATTAAACTTATGGCCTCTAAAGAATGAAAACCAACTATGCAGCATCTACATCGAGAATTCAAGTATTGCATACATCATTAGTTCTATCCTCTAAAGGAACTACCCATAATAATGAACTTGCAAAATGATTCTATTTATCATAAAAGGATTTGTTGTTCCTAACCCTACTTCACCTTAATTATTATTTGAATAAGTAAAGCTACGTCTTGGTTTAAGTAGGGATAGCATTTCTCTTTGGCATGTCCATGGAGTTTTGAAAAATCCAAACATCTCAGAAATAGAAAAAGAGATAGGAATTTATTGAACAAACTATATTCCTTTCGCATATGTTAGAAGTCTGTTGATGAGAAGGGGCCAGGGAAAGCTTAAACCCAATTCTTATAGTGATGAATATAAGCACATTGAAATTCCTGAGGAGTTATATATTTGCATATTGATAAGACCATTCACTATTTCTTGAAGCTTGATTTCTCCCCTAGATGAATCATATAGCCAAAAGAAATCATGAACCATAATAGAGGAGCTTGCCCCACTATGAGAAAATATTTTGTAGTAGTCTTATTAGACCATAAATCTTTTTTAGTATATGTAGATAATATACAAAAGAATAAACTAAAATATTCTAGAGCTACAAACATAGTTATTAAATCATTAGCACCATATAAAAACATTCCTCATAGAGTAGCTATTAATACGAATAATAGAAATTTTGTTATAGCTATTTCTGTACATTCAATGTACTCTACGAATAGAGGAATGCATAGAGTTTAACATAGTAAAATAAGAAATTGAAAGATTTCATTGAAATTGTTCATTTGGAAATTTTCTAAAAAGCTAATCATAGGTTCTTCTCTCCATCAAAACAATAGAAGAAGAATTAGAAGAAGAATTAGGCTTAAAATTAGGATGCATTCCAAGAAAATAAAACTTCCATTGAAGAGAAGCAAATGAAAGGCTTTCATAAAAATTTTGGTAGGATTAAGAAAAAAGTTTTCATTCTATATATGCCAAATCATGAATTAGTAATAGCACCCACTTTCCAAAAAAAAAAATCCAAATTGTTTTGAATTTTCTCTTTTTGGAATGGAGTATTTATAGAATCTCCATGAATAGGACCAAACCTTATTCCATGGTATTTACATAAGATTACTCTTTCTTATTCTTAAGTAAATCCCTGAGAGGTTTTAGTCGTTCCATGATTTATGTTTCATCTTTTGTTTGTTTTAAGAGATATCTCAATCAATTCCAATTCTTTCCTTATTGATTCTTTTTTGATTGAGATGTATGGGACCATGAGTCTATGTGTCTATATAGATCTTGTTCAAGAATTAATGAAAATGTGCAAAAGCTTTATTTGCCTTTACCATTTGATGAGTTTCTTCTTTTTTGCCTATGGCATTGCTAGCCCCTTTGGTAGCTTCCACTAATTCAAAACTTAATTTCAAAGCCATATTTTAACCTGTGTGTTTTGGGATGCCCCTAATAACCAAAGGATGGCAAGCACTTTTCATTGTGTGGATCCAATTTCAATGGGAATTTGATGACTCGATCTGTCTACATGTCTTGCTCTTACTACTATATCAGGAGTTGCTTCATGTATTGCTTGACATGAAATAGATAACAGACTTATTTTTTGTCTTTTGTTAAGTCTTTTTCATGGTTCAATAGAAAATTTGATAAGCCAATGATTTTTTTCTATGTTATAGAATATGGTTAACCAACTTATTAACTAATCAATTATAATAAATTGGATTAGATTTTGCCATTTTTACTTCTACTATAACTTAATGTGACATGAGCATGAAAGGGGTTCAAGAATCCATCTCCTTTTTGTTTTTTTATTTTATAAGGGACAAAATTATTTACTTTGGCTCTTTGATCACATATTATAGGGTGGATCATGAAAGATATGAAAGATCTCTTTCCAAGTTATACATACAACTTTCATCAAGTATGACTTTCCATAGAATTCTATATGTATCCTTAAGATCGAGTATGGAATTCTGCTTACTCACTTAAAATTGAGTATCTATTGTCCTCTTTTTCTTATTAGGATTGGAAATCTTGTATTTTCTATATCCATGCAATTGAGTTCTTGGATTATCAAAATAGTGTAAAAAGAAGTGTTTCAAATCATTGTTATTTGACTCAAGCATGTTCTAAAAAAGTCCAGGCATTTCAAATTGTTTGTTGACATGTACAAAATCAAGGAAAACTTTTGAAATTATTTCAGTACTAGACCTAGGACATATCATAGTTCTAAATTGAATCTCTTTATAAATGGGATCTTTTATCACATAATAGCCTGCTCCAGTTCTCTTAGAAAACTTTCATCATTGGGTTAGCCATACAACTTCACATGTTTCTAGCAATTCACTTGGCATTATCAAATGATAAAAGTCTTGGATAAGAATCTATAACACACTAGAATGCCCTTGTTCATGATCCTTTACTCTAATAGCATCTAGGGTTCCTTAAACAATTTGAGATCTCATATCAAGTAAATCCTTGACCTTTCCCCCTCTTACTAAGACTATAGAATCTTCTTGTAAATTATGGCCAATACTAGGTATATAAGCAATGATTTCAAATCCAAAGGTCAAGCATACTCTGGCAACATTATGTAAGGCAGAGTTTGGTTTTTAAGGGGTGATAGTGGAAAAGTTAATAGATAAGACACCCTTAACTACAACTCTACAAAACTATACATGATATTTTTACCTCATATGGCTCCTCACTCAACTTTTTCAAAGTCATTGGATCTTTTTCCTACTATGAGAATCTCCCCACTTCTTCAACTCTATCCTAAAGAGTAACGAGGACCAATTCAGTCATGTTTTCATGTTCCAATTGAACACCTTCCTTGTTTTATTATTCTCAAAGGAGAGGATTATTCTTTTTGCCAAACCTATGTGGATCCAATCTCGGTCTTATAATTATAATAAGAATAAGAAATCTTTCTCGATCAATCCTTTTGCCTTTCATTTTTCAAGAATCAAAATGGTAGTTTGAATCTATTTGTCTGGAATCTAGACTTTTCTACTTCATTTTTATAGAATGAAGTAGAAGTAGAAAAGTTCCTTTTAGAAATGATGCCATCGAGCAAGAGCCCAAAGAAGGATGCTACTAAGAGAGCGAAATGTCACTAAAACTTACGAACTCTTTAGGACCATTTTACCAAGAACAGGAATGAAGGATCAAAAAGTTAAGGTCATGGATCAAGGGATTCAAGCCTTAAATGTGAGAATGGAACAACAAATGAATTGCTCTAAGGGACATATTTAAAGATATTCAAGATGAACAATTTTGGATTTGAAACAAGATTTGAGCTAGGACATTTTCATTCATGATCTATGTTTATGTTATGATTAGAAATTTATTTGAAATCTATGTGAGAAAGAAATCCTTGAATTATAAGGAATGCCAAAGTTAATAAAATAATAAGGCGTGAGATAATATGAATTATGCAGCATGGTTGATTGTGTGAATACTGCTAAAGGATTTGCATAAGCCATGGCATGACCCAACTAATGTGAGTGCTTCGAAAGGTACCTAAATGTGTTTTAATTAACATTGTACTTGTGTGATGTGTTAATGCATGTAAGAATATGAAAGCAGTCTAAGTTAGAAAGTACATGAGTTGATATGAATACCATTTATAATGTGATCGAATAAGCCTCCAGTATATCAAGAGTGTTTCATAAGAAAGAGAATATATTCATGTAAGTAGGAATTACAAGAGAATAAGAATAAGGGGTCATACTTAGACACATGAGGAAGAAGGAAGGATACCAGTATGTAATGAATGAAGTGATGGTCATGGATCAAGAATAAAGAATAGTTAAGATGTAACACAAAGAGATCAGAACTAAAGGACAAGAATCTAGGAAGATAACAAATACCATAGTAGTTAATATATGAGCAGAATAACGTAGCAAAATCATGATGGATACTATAACATTCAAAGCAAGATCAATACAAATGGAAATAATCTAAGATGAACAAATCAAGGTTGGATCGACAATAAGAACTTAGATTAAAGAATGGATAAGAATTAGCTAGCAACAAGGGAACGGGCAATAGGGAAATGGTTGAGTAGGAGATGTAGGGATAAAAGAGGTTGTAATGGATCATTTAGTCAATATAGGATAGAAACAAACCCTTAAACCTAGAATGCACTCAAGGGACAATTTAAAGACAAATTGTCTTAATGGGAAGAATTTATAATATCATTTTAGGGTTAACTTGATTGGATACAAACACGGGTTTGGAAAGTTGACCAGTTGACCACAAGGTATGGTCCCCGAGGGTGGACAAGCTAGTTGATTCATTCTTAAAGGGTGATCAATTGATTGGTTTCAAGTTAGACAAAACCTACTGCATAGAAATTGAGGTTTCAGAATCCTACTATAGTCAAGTGTTGACCAGAGCTAAAACCCTATTGGGAAAGAGCCTCAACGTAGTCATTGATCCAAAATTCTAAATCTAAGGTAAAACAACCAAATCAAATATATTTTTTATTCCCTTTTATCTCATTTGCTTATTTTATTATGAAATTGATTGGTTAAATTATCTAGATTAGGATGTTCACCATCAAGAACTTTTGCCTATGACCAAATGTCATTTTGTATTAGAGATAAACTTTTGTGTTGAAAGCCTTGGAAATTTCATATGACTAGGTGAGTGGGATTCTACCTTTTTGCCTCCCTTTTCATATAAAGTGTTATTTTTGAAAAGTGCCCAAATGCATTTTGTAAGTTAGGAAATGGTAATGTGACCAAGGAATTTAATTTATTAAATTTAGGCCTAACTTCAATGTAGACAAGAATGATGAATTGTTAACAGACCTGTAGAGATCAAGGATTATGGATTAGACTAGATTAGACATTGGATATAAGTTCATGGAATTCAAGTATAGGCTAGGGATGACATAGGAACTGTAAAGATAGGACAGAACTTATAAAGTATTTTTCTACATGACTATGTGATTGTTTGATTGAATGTATAATTTGGAACATGGTATGAGAAATTAGTAGAGGATACAAGTTGTGAATTGATTTAAGAGTCATAGTTTTCCTTATACATATAAGCACGAATGTTTAAGATTTATGGATCTTCAAGAAACATCATCAAAAGATAGTTTTTCATTTTTAAGTTTATGTTTCTCAAGTTCTCCAAATTCCATTTATTAGAAAGTTATTTATAAATATTTTTATGGAAATTATTTCACATTGCTAGTTTTTTTCTGAAAAATTTAAAATAATTATTTAAATTAATTATTTATCTATTTGCACTATTTTATTATTTTATCTACTTAAAAATTTTCTTATGTAGAAATTACAATTGAATTTCAATGAATAAAAAGTTTTTTTAAAAAAATTGCATACTTACAAATAGTCTCATTCCATGAGCATATAGAATGCATTAAGAAAGATACAATAAACAATGACAGTGAAGGAACTTAGCATATGATAAAAAGGAAAAGTATCTTAACAGGATGTATATGTTTGCGAACTGGCATAGGATAGCTAGACGACCTACATGCACTAAGAGGTGTACATGTAGTCTCCCATACAACTAAGGGTTATGGGACATATGGTCACCTATATGACCAAAGGTCATGGAATATGGTACAATCAAGCACAATCATGTATGGACCCGAGGGACAAGTTGAATGATGAGATAAAGTTAAGCAGACATTGCTTTTCTTACATACTAAGTAGGAAGAATCATTCATAAAAGTATTAGAGATGGTTGTAAATATATTTTTGAAAATATATTATATAATTTGCTTTTCTTACATACTAAATGTATATGCTTGCTTATATTCATATTTATGACTAATAGGATTTTTCAACCCAAAATTGGGTTTGCTTTTCTATTTACTGAGTACTTAGATTGTATTCACAAATTTATTAATATTTTTAGGTTAATAAATTTATGGAAGCTATCTCAATTAGGAGATACTTCAAGAATTATATGTGTTTGAAATCAAGTACGTAGTCTTCTTAATTTACTTTAGTGATTAATGTCCATCCAGCCATATAACAAATCCTTAGTTATGGGTTTTGATTTTTAGAAAAGTTTTTAATTATTTCAAAAGAAACTGGAAACCAATTATCTAAAATAATATTTACAAAAACCAAGCATATCATGTGTTTTAGGTAAAAGGCACCAAAGAACATATTTTTTGGATTTATTATCATGTTTTCAAATTATAGAGAATTTTCAGTAAAGGATTACTCATAGTTTCATGTGTCACAATAGAGTGATTCATGCCAATTACACCTCTAAATTTTAGGATGTGACATTCCATTCACCCAATTCATAATCAAACTTAGGATGTGGTATTAAGTCAAAATTCTTAGTTATTCAATAACTATGTAACCAATTTTTTTACTCATGACTCATTTATGAAATTTAGAAAATTCTTTTTTGAAATCACTCTGCCTTTACTAAGGATATCCTATGTCGAGATACTTAAGAAACTTAGGACATTTTCCTTCAAGAAGTGATAGATCCTTTATTGACATTCACAAACTTAAAAACAAAGTAAGTGTATATGTTGGTGGTTTTGATCACTTTTGACCACCACCTAATATTTCTCAATAGTTTCTATAAACATCGCATAATCAAGGGTTGAGAATATTTTAGCGATGGATTGGAGCAAGCACTATAATTTTGTAATTGGTGATGATTTTTTTATGTATTTAGTGGTGGTTTTGGATAGCCACTAAAGTTGATGTACTTGGCAGTGATTTTCAACCCCACTAAATGCAATTTTTTATTTATTTTGCATTTAGCATAATTTTAAATCTGCTTATAATTATATTTTTTATTTTATTTTATTTTATTTTGTTAGTGACACTTTTGAACCATGGCAAAATACTTACTTATTTTTTTTTTAAATATTTGACCTTAAATATTTATACTCATTGACAATTTAAAAATGTTTAAATAGATTCAACATCAACCAAGCAAAATAAATGAAATACTCTATAGTTAAAGTAAAAAATTCATTGTCATATACATATTTAAATAGTCATAATAATTCAATCTAGTTTGATAATAAATTGTTCAATATCATAATTTATAATCCTAATTTAAATTTCATTATTTGGACTGACATAAGGACGAGATTGAAAAAGGTTATGACTAGTAGAATAAGAGAATCTTGTTTTAAATATTGGAGAGTCATGTTGGCTTCCTTTTACTATTGCTTGAAAAAAAAAAAAGCAAAATAATCATAAACCAATGATGTTCTCTAAAAATTTAGGTTTTCTTATTTTAGAAAATTGCAATATCCTAAATCCAAAAGAAGGATCACGGAAGTAACAAATATCATATGTCCATGATGTCTATATATATATATATATATATATATATTCGAGTACCCAAATAAGCAAGCAAGTCAACTCCAATTTTCAATCATATGCTTAGTTCCTGTGATACATAATCACTTAAAACAATAAAAATGTCTACTATTTAAATAAGCAAGCTAGCCACCCAGCTACGATCTTCCACAAAAATGCAAGTAGATCCATTTTGGTGCTACTATAGGAATAAAAAATTGGCATTAAATCACATATTAAGTTAATAAAAACTTTAAAAAGTAAAAAGAATGTGTATGGAAGCAACACCTTATAGCATTGTGATATGTATTAAATTAAATCCATTGATTTGATAATATAAGTTTGAAGCTGTATTAAAAAATTATTTATCAAACTAATCACAAAACCAGTAGATAATGACATAGATTGGTAAAGATGGGTTCAACCTGTTTCAAGGTCAACAGGATTAGGAATGAAAATTTGTTAAATATTAAAAATTTAAATGATGATCATCTAACTTCCATCAATATTTTCTCCTTTCAATTAAAAATTATTTCGAAAAATTCTATTTCCAAAAACATTGTTGATGTGCCTATGAGCTTTTTATTTGTCCGCAGTCCTATATAAGTAGTAGGGTATAGGTTATATAAGTAGCAGTCCTATATAACCTCCATCTATGAGCTTTTTATTTGTCCGCAGTCCTATAGGCTATAATTGTACAAGCAGATAACAAATGTGACCATTCCTAGCATTCAATTCTTGCCCAACTGGCAATTTATATGTTGAGTGACAAAAGGGTGGGTTGCTGCTCCACCAGCAATCATGTTCAACTCACTATTAGTTATATTGAATCATAAGAAAGCACTATTTTTGAAATGCATGAACAATGTAGAGGATCAATAAATAAAAAAAAAGCATGGAAATAAAATTTACAGAAGGAGAAATTTTTGTTCATCTCACTACTAGCTGTATTTTGGTAGAGTACAAAAGATGCAAGCTTGAAATTTTGTTTTGCTATGTCATTACATATTTATACCTGCACAATGCGATATAGAACAAGTTTTTCATTTAAGTTCTATGGCATCCATGAATGAACAGTTTAATAATATGCATGCCATTGACTAACTTGATGCAAATGTCACAGTTTCACTGAGTTGAAATCAGTTTGTGGCTAGCACAAGCATGATTGAAAAAGCCAAATTTTCTGCATTTAATTTTCATATTGAAACTCACTGACTTATTCCATGCATGAATAAACCGCTTTCCTCCTAACTACAATTATTCATGATCAAATTTATAGGAATGTAACATGGGAAGAAAAAGAAAAATAATTCAAGTGAAGGAAAGCACTTCATTAAATCTAAGCTTAAAAGAACTCACAGAAATAAGGTAAAGAAATATTAGAACAAATAGGAAAGCTGAAGCATTCCTAACTTAGAAACTCAGAAATACCAACAATATCATCATGCTTCACATTAGAGTAGAATATGGAAAATTCAGCCTCATTCAAGTTAGAGTTTCTGCACGACATAGATAAGCTATTTAGTCCTGATAAAATCATACATGAATTAATGTATTTAGTCATGTTAAAATCATACATGAATTGGACTTCATTGTGTGATAGAGATAACTTTAGCAAATTTAATAGTAGAATTTGGTTTATCATATAAAGCATTGTTTGCCAGGTTTATTTCCTTTTTTTTTTATGAAAAAGATGATACAGTAGATATATTATTCCAACAATACCAAATTAGGGCATAGTTATAAAATTGTTAAAATGAACTTTCTACATTGGCTAGAAATCGAAATTAAGCAAATGATTTTATATTCATATATACCCCATTATTTGTCAACCCAAATTGTTAAAAATGTTCACAAAATGAAACATAGTAACTTGAGTTTCATTTGTCAACCAAATTTTATATATACACAATTATCAGAATTATAAGAATTCCTGCAACATGAACCATCTAAAAATCTAGTTAAACTTATAAAGCTTCTAAGAGAATAAGTTACTTTAGCTAATTAGATCCTTTTAGATTGAGTGGTTGATTTCACATTATGGATTCTGTGATTAAGATATCAAGTATAGTGGCATTACTGTAGCAGTAAAGGAAGTGGTAAAGGCTATTAAAGTTGTGCATTTCATACTTCTTGGAATCCAAAATATTTGTTTCATCAAACATTTGTAACATTAATCACCATACTAACCTCTAATTCTTGAGAAAGCCTTTTAATAAATGAGGAGTGCATATGCAAACTGTGATTAACATCCTAAACAAGCAACAAAAACAATTTCTTAGAACTGCTATAGCCAAAATAAGACATTGCACAACACAACAATGAGTGTAAAAGCTTTATGTGAGCCATGTTTTGCTTAGCAAGGGAAGGGAGAAACTCAAATGTCAATACTATCAGGGCAAATTTTCTAATCAAGTCATTCATATAGTTTAATCAGTATTTTACCAGGCATACCAATTCTAGCTCTAAATTATAACCATCATGAAACTATATATAAACACCCATGCAATAATTAATTTCCACTAAGTTATAACCAGAGCACTACACTTTAATCATCCATTAATCAAAGTCATTCTCGAAGAGATTGTATGCTGATTGTTAAGGGTTTGAATAATTCAAATCGCAGATCAAACAATTCATGAAAATAAACTTAGGGTTTGAACAATTCAAATCGCAAGTCCAATATTTAGGGAAAATAGACAAGAATGAATTTTTCTTTTGACGATTCACTAAAGCTATTAGGGGGAAGCAAAATTGTATGGAAAACTCACTTCTTATGAAACTTCAAGTACAAAGGGTATTTATAGTACTTATAGGAGACTCTTGATATATGTATATAAATATACTCATAAATAAATCTCTTGTATCTATATGCATGGAATTTTAAAATACAATGGATATACTTGAACAATGAATTTGAACACTTTGAAAAACTACAACATTCATGAACTTAGATATTAAGAAAAATCTAAAATTAATATTCAACATTGCCCCTAATTTTGGAATTTTTTCACTCCAAATTTTGATCACAATCTTCGAAATCTTCAAATTTGATAGGCTTTGAAAAGATATCTGCAAGTTGATCTTGAGTTTTCACATAATTCAGCTTAACTTCCTTCTTGGCAACATGCTCTCTAATAATATGATATCATGTGTCAATATACTTACTTTGATCATGAAACACTGGATTCTTTCCAAGTGCTAGAGTAGACTTATTATCAATACAAATTCCAATAGCTCCATCTTGAGATAAGCAAATTTCTTCTAATAACCTTTTAAGCCATATAGCATGACAAATACAAGAAGTACCATCCACATATTTGGATTCATATGTTACGATTGTGACAATTGATTGCTTTTTAAAGCACCAAGAGACAACATTATCACCCATTAAAAATACAAATCCGATAGTGCTTTTTCTATCATCAATGTCTCCACTAAAATCACTATCATAAAATCCTAGAGGTAGCAGAGAAGAATGCACATGGTCAATAGTGCCTTTAAGATAGCAAAGAATTTGTTTAGCAGCTTTCATATGAGTGGAAGTAGGAGTTTCTATGAAATTATTCACTACGGCAACTGCAAAGAGAATATTAGGCCTCATACAAGTTAGGAATCTCAAGCTTCCTATAAGGTTTTTGAAAAGAGTGGGATTTTCTTTCTTTCCATCTTCAAACTTTGACAATTTTACTTCACTTTACATGGGTGTGTTCATGAGATTACAATCAACCATTTTGAACTTCTTTAAAATTTCCTATACATGGCCTTTTTGAGAAATGAATATACGTTCCTCCAATTGTTTCACGCCCAAATAGTATGACATGAGCACTATGTTAGTCATCTCAAACTCAAGTGTTATAGCATCATGCAATTCTTCAAAAAGGCTTGGATTGTTTCCAATGAAAATAAGATCATTGACATAAAGACAAACAATCAAAATATCTCCATTATCATGAAATTTGACATAAAGAGCATACTCATTAAGGCAACGATATGTGGCTATTTCATACCCTAGATGCTTGCTTCAAACCATACAAAGCTTTCTTCATTCTCAAAACTTTATCTTCTTGTCCATTGATGACATGGCCCAATAGTTATACAACATAGGCTTTTTCTTCTATATAACTATTTAGGAAGACTGACTTCACATTAAGCTGATTGATTCTCCACTTCATTTGTGCTACCAAAGAAATGAGTAAATGAATAATCTCCATGTGAGTAATAGGTGAACTTCATCATAATTAACTCCATGCTTTTGTTTGTAACCTTTAGCAACAAATCTTACTTTGTATTTCTCCACCTCTCCATTAGCATTCTTCTTCACCTTGTACACCCATTTGACTCCAATAGCTTCATAATCCTTGGGTAGTGTTGTTAGCTCTCAAGTTTCATTTTTTTTTCAATGGCTTTGACTTCTTCATCCATGGCTTTTCTCCATTGGTAATCTATTATGGCTTCTTCAAAGTTTAAAGGCTCACTATATGCAAAAAGGCAAAACAAATCAATAACTTTAGTTGCATTATACAAATCAGTGGGACTTCTTATTTTTCATGGTCAATCACTTGAGCTCCCTTCAGATGATAGTGATGTCTCATACATTGGAGCCAATGAAGGAGGTGGAGATTTTTGGTTGCATTGGTGCTATGGACTCTTGTTCATCCCTTCCAAAATATGGAAGAAAATTATAGATTCTATCTTCTTGGACCTCCCAATTCCATGTTGCTTCTTCATCAAATTCAAGGTCTTGCCTCATTATTACCTTGCCATTGCTTGGGTTCTACAATCTATAGCCTTTGGAATTTAAATCATAGCCAATAAAAACATGTTTGGCACTTTGATCATCAAGCTTAGATCTTTCTTAATGTGTTACTTGAGTTTATGTGATGCTCCCAAAAACTCGCAAATAATTGACACTAGACTTCATTCCACCCTAAGCTTTGTGAGGGATTTGATCTTTGAAATTTGATGTTGGTGAGCGGTTGGATAAATAAACCACACAATAAAGAGCTTCGACCCAAAACTCCTTGGGCATATTTTGGGTTTTTCACATGCTTCTAGCCAAGTTAAGAATGGTTCTGTTCTTCCATTCGATTAGTCCATTTTGTTGTGGTGATCTTGGAATAGTCAAAGGATGATGAATTCCATGAGTTTCACAATTTTCATTAAATTTTATAGAAGTGAATTGACCTCCTAGATCTCAAAGCTTTGATCTCAAAGCCACTCTCTTTTTCTACAAGATCCTTGAAATTTTTGAATGCAACAAAAGCTTTCAATGTTTGCTTTAGAAAGTAAATCTAAGTCTTTCTACTAAAATCATCAATAAAGAGTATGAAATACTTACTCTTTTCCAAATGAAGGTGGATTGATTGGCCCACATGCATTGATATGTACATGTTAATGTGGCTTGGTTGGTCTAGATGTGGTTTCTTTTGGAAAGCTCCTTCTAACAAGCTTCCCAAGAAGACACAATTCACATAATTGATTAGGATGATTGATCAAAGGTACCCCTTTCACCATTTTCCTTTCTCCCATTGGCTTGAGTGCTCCAAAATTGTAATGCCCAAACCTTATGTGCTAACGCCATGCTTCATCTTGCACACTGGCTTTCAAACACTTTGCTTCAATTATTTTTAGATTCAAGATGAGCATTCTATTTCTTGACATAAACACCTTAGCAATCAACTTAGCATTTTGATATCTAAGCCAAAGACATCTATCTTTTATTAGAATTTCATACCCTTTTTCAAAGAGGTAGCCCAAACTTAATATGGTACTTTTCAATTTAGGCACATAGTAAATATCAGTAATTAGCTTATAGCTACCATCATTGAAGAAATAAGAATTGTACATTTCTCTTCAATTCGGACTTTTGAAGAGTCTCCAAAGGACACATTGTCATTCACCTTTTGATTAATCTCAACAAATTTTTCTTTGTAACAACACTCCATTATCCAAATACCATAAACTATTAGTGCCATTTTCTTCCTTCTTTAGAGTTAGCAACAAAGTTGACTCTTCAACTTCTTACTTATTGTCAACAAAATTAGCTTTTTCTTCAACATCACTAGTAGCACTATGACATTCCCAAGAATAATGGCCAAATTTATGACAATTTTAGCATTCGATTTTATATTTTTCATACCTCCTTTCATTTGAATTTGATAGTAGTCACGCCCTCTTCCTCTTATCTTCCACAATCTTTAGGTGATGCATGATCTCTTTCTTCATTGTTTGAATTCACACTACATCTTCTTCCTCTTCTTCCTTGGCCATGACCACATCCTCTTCTTCTCTTATGTCTTTTTTGCCATTGTTCTTCAAAGAAGCCTTGGCTTTAAGAATAATTGCTCCAAAGGCAAAAATATTCGCTCCATCTTTAATTCATTGGCTTGTAGAGAACCCTCCAGTTTTTCAAAAGTCATGGCATCTAGATCTTTTGATTCTTCAATGACACACACCACATAATCAAATTTGGAAGTCAAGGAATGAAGAATCTTTTCCACCACATGAA
>JANHAO010007026.1:0-20615 GCA_026873985.1 Saraca asoca
TGGGGGCTGGCCTGGATCCAAAATAAGAAAATTTATAATTTAGTCTCAAATTTTTTACTTTTTTTCACTAAGACCCATTTTTAAAAATTTTTTTCAATTTAATCCCTGTCAAATTTTTAATTTAGTCATTCTATCAAAAGAATTTTTTTTTAATATTATAATTTTTTAAAAAAAAAAAACTTGAGTGGGGGCTTGTGCCCCCACTCGGCCTACACGGGATCCGCCCCTGATTTGAAGCAAACAAGGGTAAGGCTTATCTTAAATTTGTGATTTGTTTTTTTTGGGAATTCATGTAAAGCATTTCAACAATCTAGAAATGAATTCCTTTTACTTTAGCTGTCAATTGAGGTAGTTAAAGATAAATTATTTACAGTCAATAAAGACGAGTTGAGACCTGTAAATGTAACAAGCTTTTCTCTTATTATCGTAGCACTACGGGTTCTCTCATGTTTGATAGTTGACAAAACACAAGGGAAACCAATGAGGTGCAGTAATAGCACAGCAGTAATCGATACTCTTTATATATTCCACTATATCTTATGTAAAGAACAAAGTTTTTACTCGCTTTACATGTATAAATTTTGTATCCAGTTGAAAATTTTATAGAAATAATAAATATATACAAAATGAACAGGGAAAAAAAGAATCTACTTAAATCTGGAGGCATGAAAGAGTTCCAAATTCCAATATCACGAAGTATTTTCCAGGTATCACAGGTAGGTTCTGTGATCGACCAAGGTGATGGTGAATCGAACATCAAATCCAGCAGTGCAGTTTTCACAAACCCTTTCACAATCATAGTACTTTCTAGATATTCATTGTCTTTTCGGATCCCACCCTTTGAAAAATTCTTTGAGCTCTAGTAATCTCAGTTGAAAAGTGATAATGTTGAAAAAATGGCTTAAGGAAAGCATGCTTTGGCTCTAGAAGTGAAATATATCAAATTATTTAAGCACGTTTTGCTGCCCTTGCTCTAGCCACAGACTTTAGGTAGAGGTCCTCATATTGCGCCGCTGAAGATTCCCAGCTGAAATCTATGTTCATGTCCTTCTGAACAAGCTGCTGCCAACTCTCAGGATGATTCCTGTAGAGGTTAAATGCACGTTCTAAAGCACCATTTAATCCCTGTCAAGATTTTGTTAGTCGAGTCTGTCAGAACAATTGACAGCATAAAATAAAGTTTCTTAAGCAGAAGGCTGACAGATGAGCGATAGAACACATGAGGTGAGACATTTGGTGACGTGGCTTGCCATAACCGACTCTATCCTATGAAAAAATGGATGCAACCTATGGCATATAGAACTACAATAACAAAATATGATTTTTCTCCAACTTACCTGCTCATCAGCATTCAAAAACGTAAATCCATTTCGAAACTTGGAAGGGATTGTATCATCATCAACATCAAAAACACTACATAATAAAACATAAGTTAATTATTATTTAGAAGATAGGAATATGGATTCTATGTGGTGGCAACATATGGGTTATACATACCTGTCATTCAGACCACCAGTTTTTCTAGCAATGGGTACAGCACCATATCTCATTGATATCATCTGAGGAAAAGACAATAGGAAAATGAATAGAGTGAAGGAGAGAGAGAGAGAGAGAGAGAGAGAGAAGCCATGCAACATAAGGTTTATACTTAGATTAGATATATAAATACATGCATTCAGCTAAACGGAACTACATTATGTAATTCACGAGGATACTAAAAAAGATATAGTACCACAAAAAACAGAGAGTTTCTGTGTTGAGTTGATTTTTCTTAGCCTTCTAGTTGTTACTTTTCTTTTTCGGAGGATTCATTATCCTCTAGCTATGTAGTATTCTTTTCTCTTCTATACAAATTAATTTTTTTAGAAAAAAAAAAAAAAAGTAAGCTTGACTTAATCTTGTAAAATAAAAGGCCTCAATTTACTTTTCCTCGCTTTCTGATGTACGAAACTGACAAAAAATTCAAATGTAACTAGATAAGTAAGCTTATGTTGCAGAAAAATTGGCAATTTTGCAAACAAGAAATTTTTTACTTCTCATCATTACAAAGTCAAGTTCCAATGACTTCCACCCCACTGCCCTGATTTTGTACTGCTCGGTTGTTACTGTTAGCTACCACTATCATTTACTTAAAACCTCACTACTGCCACTGGTCCTCAAAAACTAATCTTTCGAGAAGGAATTGGAAACCCTCTCCACCCTGAGAGAGACTTGGTTAGTGGTTACACTTAATCTAATCAAACTATGTACACTTAGCCAATCACAAAGGAAAGCACCATTTGTGATTGGTACATTAGTACATTTTCTTTCATCTACTTAATGATGTGTCCCATCATGATTAACTAAACTTGGATACACTGAGCATAACTATATCTCTCTCCTCACCCTAGATGTTGTTTAGACATCAAATTTCAAATATGTTTCCCAATCTTCTCACTTCATGCCTAATGGTTTCTCCCTGTCACCTAAATTCTTGTCTCCCAATTTCTCTCTTACTTTATTTCTTCCTCAATTCTTTTCTATGATCATCCAATATCCAGTTGAAAGTCTTTCTTTCCTCCATTTCAGGAAACATCAGAACGTGGATTCTTCTGACACTAAATAATGGCTTAAGTAAATGAATATCAGTTAGATCATTGCAGTCAATTAATAACTTTCTGTTATGCAATCTTCCATATCACGGCAAAAACAAACGTTCAAACAATGTTTACCATGAAGAAACATGTATCATGATACAAATGGACTCAATGGAGGATAAATCTGGTTCTGTCATAGACATTTTACAACATAATGTACAGCACTCCTTTGCTCTTTATGTTTTGGCGAATAAACATGCAGACTTTACCTGCGTTAAACCGCAAGGTTCAAAGATCGATGGAATGATGAACATGTCAGATGCAGCATAAATGGCATGGGAAAGAGACTCATCATACTTCAATATCAACTGAACATGATCATGATTCTGAAACTGTTTGGCAATGCCCTCAAATTCTTTCTAGAGAAGAGAAAAGCATTAATCAGTTGATAGAAAAAAAAAAAAAAAAAAGAGTAAAGTGTTAACACATAAGAATATCTATTTTTTAATTGGGTAAGTGTTATTGGTTTACTTGTTGTCCACCAATAGTGCAATAGTGCCTCTATATAAATAGAACATTAGATATGGTATTATATATATGTTTTTAGTCGTTGAGTGAATATAATGCTTCGATTTGTGTCCTCTAGCTTCTCTGATCTTTTCAGGTATGCAGTTCATGCAGGGTCATGCTGCTTTTGGTTGAAGCATAATGCTAGGACCTTTTTCAAATAGACTTACTCCCTCACACCTCTTATGAGACAGTTGATTTCTCAGCTTCTGATAAGTTTCAGCTTATAGTTTCTTCAGAGAAGTTTCTCTTATGGATTCCAAAGGGATTGGATAGCTCTTTTGAACTAGTATTCCTTTATCTCATTTTCTTGAAGCTGTTCCTCTTTCTTGTTTAAGTAACCATCCCTCTTTGTAAGTCTCTCTTTTCTCCGTTTGTATATTCTTTTTCCAAAAGGAGATTACAGTCACAAATCTTCAAAAAATATCAGTCATATCTCATAATAAGATTTCAAGAATGCCCAAGTCAAGAGTTATCGTTCAGAATAATTGATTTTATGGTGATAAAATCGGATTTGAATAGAAATGCACATATCAGAAGTTTTCAGAGATTCCAAAGAAATAAGACTTCAATGAAAATTTTGTTGTCACTCTAGATGACAAAGAAAGCATTTTATAAATATCAGCAATTTAATGGCAGTTAAAATCAACGAGTTTCAATGTCCAAGTAAACTGGCCCAAAAAAATCCAGATAAAATTTTTGTCATAGATATCTTATATCTACTCCTAATTTTACTGATTTCAAGAAATGAGTGAACATTCCTGCACTTGGATTTAACCCAAAAACCAACAACAAATGCTTATGGTTTTATCTATTTTATTGGCATTGCAAGGATATTGGAAAGTCATTTATTACCTAAATCAAACAATTAAAATGTATCTATAGGGATAAAATGCATGAGAAAAAAGTAAAATATCTGTGATAGGAGAGAAAATCTAACCTGAATATGTGGTACTGGACTTGAACCAAGAAGAACAAATTGTCCTCCCAGCTCCAGAGTTCGATATACTGCATGTCTGATAAGGTGAACACCTTTTTGTGGCACCAATCTTGTTATGCAGCCAACCTAACAAAAAGTGAAAAACAATTCAAGTATTAAAGCATCAGCATTGATTAAATATAACTCTTTGATAGATCCGTTAGAACCAGATAAGTTGCATGCTCTTGATAAGAAGCACCATATTAAAAAATCCGAGACAGACGAGAAAGACTCATTAAATAAGAAACTGGCACATAAGTGTTTTTGCCCCAAAGTTACCATGTTACCAAAAGAAAAAAGGTAAACAGATACTGATGGAGTTGGAATCTTTTAAACTCAAGTAGAGAATGAAAGCAAATTAAAAATTGTGAAAGAAAAGTTTAAAAATATAAGTTCATGCTTGAAATTAAAATGTAAGAGTACCAAAGGCCTCCTGATATCTGCAGATGAAAGACCTAGTTGCCTTCTTAAGGCTTCCTTATTTTCTGCTTTCCCTTGAAGATCACTTGCACTGTACTGGACCTTGAGAAAGGTGTCAGTGGAAGGGTTCCATGCATCAGTATCGATACCATTTAGAATACCAAGGAACTTTTTGGAATGAAAAGCAAGTGTTGAATGAAGACCCCTTCCTCCCTGCATGATATGGAAATAATGTCTATGAAGAAGGGTTCTCAATCAGGGATTGATAGAACAGACAGAAACATGAAGTGCGATCAGGAATAGGAGTGGAAAAGCACGAGCACATCAATTTGCGAAGAAAAAAAAGAGAGAAAAAAGGCCAATTTAATACTGTTGTAGAGCATATAGTTAGATAAATATAGCAAGATAATATCTGCTAAATATAAAATTACAAATTCACAATTTCTATGCATTTTTTTTAAACTACCAGGATTAATAAATAATGCCAGTTGAATAAAGCAGATCATACCTTATATGCACAAGAACAAGAAAATATGTTTAAAATTAAAAAAAAAAGAAGGCATACCTCTGCACTTCGCACCTCTTGGGCATACGTAGGTGACACTGTTGTCACAATGTTAGAGAAAACAACTCCACCCTGGTATTAAATGCAAAATTATCATATGCATTTACCGATGAATAATGCGAGATATAGGCTTCTACTATTATACCTTAACAAGATTGACTCTATCATGTGCTGAGCTATCCTGCATTCTATCTGGTCTGTTCAGCTCATGAATGTCAAGACCACAAGATGCCAAATCTGAAGCCGGTGCAGTCCCTTGATAATCAAAGTTGTGGCATGTGAAACATATCCTAGCTGAATTTAATCCCTTTGGGACATAAAAATCCCAATATAGTGGAGCCTAGCAAAGGAAGATAGAAATTTATCATTGAAAATTCATTTTTGGCTAAAAGAAACCAAGCATAAATCAGCTATAACGAATCTAATCATATATCATACTACAAAAGCTGTCTGCCAATCATGGCAGTGGATGATATCAGGCTTCTTGCCAGCTCGAAGAAGAAACTCAAGAGCTGCACGGCTAAAATAGGAGAACCGTTTGAAATCATCATGCTCTCCATAAACCTTTCCTCTCCAAAAGAATTTATCAGGATGATGGGGCTCAATGAAATAAACAGGAAGGCCTGCATAATCAAAGTTATTACTACACAAGACAAAAATATGTGATTGAAACAGAAGTGATTGATTGTTGACCTTCAACAGTTCCAACCCATATTTTGTTATTGAATAGCTGACCATCAAAGTACGACTCTATCACCACATCTAGAGCCTGAAAAAGTCATTAAGTTAATCAGTGGTTTATGATACTAAGATTTTTTTAATATGTCTCATTCTTTCTCAATAGATTACCATACCCTTAAGTCACGGATGCGATCATATTCCATGCAATCATATTTCGGAAGAACAATTTCAACAAGATGTCCTTTCTTCTGCAAAGCTTTACCAAGACCAGCAACAACATCACCCAACCCACCAACCTGTGACAAATTTAACTTAATATCAACTATACAATGAACAACAAGTAGTTTGAACTCAAAGCTCAGGATCAGAATCCTAGTCCTAGGAAAAGCATAATGAAAAAGTATAATAGAAATCATCAAAATATAGAGCTCCAAAATCATATTGAATTTAAGTTCAAGGAATACTCCTAGAGGTGCCATAAAAATTTGTCGTGAAGCCAAAGAACCACCCCATCCCAGAGCAAAGGCAATAACAGAATCTATAAGTTGCATCACAATCTAAACAAATGCAAACTATGTATTTAGTAATAAGGAAAGAACAATTAGTAATTTCGAAAATTTTTATGATTTTACTTGTAGTGCAACCCAGGTGGAGGGATATAAGTGTTATTTTGGGCCACAATGCCCCCATAGAATTGAGAACAACATCTATTCTGAAATCTGAACAGGTATGCAAAAACTTTTTAATCATATGCTGCTTCATGTTTTTGCACAATGATATCCACAAGTAACAAGAAAGGAAACAGAAAAGCAAGTATAAAATTTTAGAGCCAAGACAAGTTCACCTTAGCTACTGGTGCCATCTCTGCTGCAATATGAATCACATTTAATCCTGGACTACAGGTCAAAATAAAAGGGACACATAAGACAACAGAATAAATAAATATATATGCATAATAACTGTTCAATAATGAATACCTTTCTGAAGATGAAGTCAGCCTGAGAAATGCAGAAATGGCCTCATGTTCACCTTGTTCTTTGCAGGCCCTGTATGTATCACAAATACGCCTGTCTCTCTTCCATGTCATTTCTCTTAGTAGCTCCGCATCATTTGTTGACACTTTCTTCTCTAGCGTCCAACCATCAATTGTGAGCAACAATCGACTCCAAAATTCCCATGGCATATCTTCAACTGGTTCATTTATTGACCTTCTCTTACTTTCTTCTTTCAGAGTATTAAGTGCATCTTGGAATTCCTTTACTGACTCTTGATACAGTTGAACATAAGAGTTTAATTCTTCATCAGATCTCTGAAGACGGTCCTCCAACAGTTTTATCTTTTGTTGCATCAATTCATTATATTTTTGCAATTTATCTGATGAAAGCTTATAGACGTTTGCTTCTTCAAGAGATTCTTCCAATTTATCAACCTTCCTTCTGAGATCCTGGTTTTGTTGTAACACTATTACAGCTTGATCAGCCTGTTTGGTTGCCTTATCCAGAAGCAACTGCAAGTTTTCAACCTTATCCCATAAATCCTTGCACTCAACTCTTAGTGTAGACAGTTCTAAAGCATTTTCCTGAGAAACTGATAATTTTGATTCCAGGTTTTTTAGGGCAGATTCCAAAAGCAAGCGCTCCTTTTCCAATACTAACAAACGCTCATCAGTAATCTTTACATCATCAAGCTCTGTTTTAAATGATTCTATTGCTTGCTTCAGAGAGGCATTTTCTGCCCTCAATAAATTAAGCTCTGCATTGAGGGAGCGAATGCTAGCATTATTTCTCGGAAGATATTCATCAGTTAAAATGCTATTTTGATTATCATGACCTTCAGACTCTCTACTTTCAGTACTGTGATCGTGATTCAACTCATCACGCAACTTCTCTAATTGGCCCTCCAGGAGCTCCACATGTATCTTTTCCTGGGTGGCAACTTTAATCCGTGCATCAGTCTCTGCCAACCTCATCTCCAAGAAGTTAATTTCTCCTTGCAATGATTCCTTTTCAGCAAGAATAGTTTCAAGATCTTCAAGGGCACGAACTCTAGCTTGATTTAAGAGAAGAATGTCTGCAGAAAAAATTCATATTTCTTAATTATTAGTGACAACTAATAAGCCATTAAACCAAACATATGTGTAACAGGAAAAACATCCACAAGGATCAAGGAAAGATATCTTACTTTTCTCTGCATTTCTTATCATGTCTAACAATTCCTCGAGTTGATTACCTGATAACTGCTTGGGCTTCTCTGCTCCATTTATGGCCTATTACATAGTTAAATAATATATTATAAGGAGTCTAACGATGGAAGAAATTTTTATCCCTACAATCTTCTTGGTCAAGTATATACAAGTGATGGGGGACCATGGCAGTATCTTTTAAGAATTACAAAAGGCATCGTAAGGGTTGGTTTGGCACATGCCTGAATCCTGATCATGGGGACCCTGTTGGGGACCTTAATTTGGAGTTTTCAGTCTAGGGCTATTTTCATAATTTTTAGTTTATGAGTATTTTATTAAATTTTGTAATGTTTTTATTAACAAAGGTTGACCATCTCTATTCCTAGGTATTCAAAATGAATGGCCTGTCAGTGTGTACACACCAGCATGCAGCATCGATAGGAACAAAAATGGAGTTCAATATGACCTTTCTACAGTATGAATCACAAAGTACATAACCTCAGTTGAAGAAGATACCAAAGATGCCATTTCAGCTAGTACAGTTGTGCTATTCAAATTCTCTGCCTTGGCATGCTCCAAATGATCTCTGTTGTCAGTATCAGTACTGCTTAAGATTTGCTTGTTCAAATCTGGGATACTATCCAATGAAACCTTTCTGACCTCAGAGTTCTCATCTTTATTAGGATTGAGATCTCCGTCAGTGGAAGGCCGTCCATGAGAAGCCTTCTTGATCTGTGGTTTCTTATGTTGTGAACTGTACACAGTTGAATGAATTAGAGCATACTGATTATTACTTATTAGAATTAGAATTGTACATAATTACTTGACAGTCACAACACAGTAGCCATTATGAAAGGCAAAAGAAAAGGTGACACAGCAAATATAACTAGGTGTTGTTTTCAGCAGGTTAACCTTGTTAAGACTGAGAAACAACAACTGAGCACAGTAACAGCAAAAATTACATTTCATGCAGAAGGAAAGTCATGGATGTTGAACTACAAAAGACATAATGATAGAACAAAGACGAATTATTAAGTGAAATAATGTGATATACAACAGAGTTTAGATTGTCATAAATACATTAGATTTACAGAAGGCTAGTGGTTTACATAGAACTATCATGTAAACGGTTCATGTTTTTGCATGTTTGAAAGCTCCAAAATTGTTTAAAGTGATTTGAACATGTCATTAGGGTCATCACGGCCTTCTTGTTCCTGGCCTTTAGACTGATTACTTGTAGCTATTTTTCTTTCTTTCTCTGCATATTTCTTTGGGGGTGCTAAGATGGTCTCATTGGTCTGAAGCTACTGTTATTTACTGTAGAGACCAAATATCAGTACTCAAGCCAGCAATGGATGAAGTATCCATGATTCAACAAGGCTGCTCCAAGATGTACATGAATATGGATATAAATGCATCAATCAGTATTATATTGAGACTGGTACTGACTTTGCTTGTATATACGCAGATTTTTCACCCTTTTTCAACTTGAATCAAACATAAGGCCAAAAAACTCGCATCACGCAAAACTTGGAAACAAGACTCCTTACTTCTTAGTTTTGATCCCTTTGTCTCCAATCTGAACTCTCTGAATCATTCACAAGTTTTTATAGGTCTCTGTTTATTCTTGAACAAAGTTTATCATGAAAGTCCCCCTTATCATCCAGTAAGTTATTACTGCCTCATTAACAAAATAACTTATATCTAACTTTACACTTCCATGGTAATTTATGATAGTGATAATTTAAGCAGGTAGAGATGTAGAGTATTTGAGTACAGGTAGCATAGTCAGTCATTTGTTTCTGCAACCACCAGAGTCGCATGACATTAGACCTGGTTTAAGTTAAGGTACTACCTTTCTGGTTCTGATTACAGTCATGACAATTGAAGGAAACTAGCACTAGAAAGTCTAGCTAAAAATATTAATAGCAACCAAACGCTGAATTCATATTAATACATTAATTAGTAAAAGGACGCAGCAATAGCAGGGTTAGCAACAACCTAGGGGAGATGTTGGTAAATCAACCACACAACCAAGTCTTACCAATCGAATGTGACAGAAACTATTTGAAGACAATGAAAGCAATAACTAAGATTCATCTATGCTCCATTTGGAAACACACTTCACTCCCCGATTATCAATACCCAGAATTGGTATAAAAATACATACAAAAAAAAAAAGGAGAAAAAATACACTCATTTTCATTCCCCTAAACATAACCCATGAAAGAAAACCAACTTCATAAGATAAAATCAACCTAAAATAGCAGAACCCATTATCGTAAAGTTAATAATCAGAGTAGCATTCCATCGAGCATTAGAAGTACAATCACAATAACCACACACTTTTAGCCCATACAAACAATCATAGGCAAGCGAAGCAACCCAAAATTGCCACAAACAAATGAAAAAGGAGATGCGGGATTAAATATTCACCTAATATTACGCTGTCGCATCTTGCAGGAAGCAGGAGGAAGGCGTTGGGATTTCAAGGGGAAACGAATATTGGAATGCTTACAGTTAACTCCACTAAAGTTGCAGCACAAGAAGCACGTTGTGAGCTTGGTAGCCATCTTTCTATATACAAATTCTCTAAGCGTGTGTCAGGTAAAAACCTCCTTCAAAGCTTCAAAGAAGATGAAGAAGAAAGAGCAAGAACGGTTTCAGTTCCTTTTGCAGATCGACCACCCTTTTACTTGGGTTTAACCAGAAAGAAGATCCCGCCACATCAGTTTTCTCTCTCCGCACTTTTTTTCAGGCAAGAACAAGTGAAAGGTCATAATGGCGTGCCACGTATGAGTGTGTATTTGGATAATGAAATTTAGTTGTGGCAACAAAGAAAAAAATAATTCACAGACGATGCAGGCTAATGCTCTCATGTAAATAAATTTGAGAGATGATTGATACATTTTCAAAAGTTTGACTTCCATTTTGGTGATGGATGGATAGGGAAATCCACGTAATTGTGGAAATGAATTTATATAGAATCAAATTTCTTAAAATTTAATTTAATTTATTTTATTTTAATAAAAATATTTTAATTCTTTTGTAAATTAATTTTAATATTTGAAAACATTATTATAAATAATAATTTCAATTCATTTATAAATAATTTTTTTATTTAAAACATATAAAAAAATTATAAAACTTAATTAAAAGATAAATTTTAATAATACCATTATAAATAAAATGTTAAAATAAAAATAAATTATTAATATAATATATATTTTGTATCAAATGAAATTAAGTCTATTGAAATTTATAATAAATTTAATAAATTTTATGATAGTATAAATATAATTAAAAAAGAAATCATAAATGAAATGAATTAATTTTTTTAACTTAAACAAAAATACTGTTTTAAAAGAAATTTATTTGATAATAATAATAATATAAAGTTTTTAAATAAATGTATATAACATAATTGAATAAATTTAATTAATTAATTTATGCATAAGAAAATTTAATATTTACATTTAATTTTTGAAGTTCCACATGGATATTTAAGAAAATGTCAATGCATTATGATCATATATACTTATTTACAATAATAAAAATTGGTATATCCTAAAATAATTGTTCGATTGGCTTAAAAATTGGTTGAATAGGTCTAAGCCCAAAAACATAAGTCTATATACCATTATTTTATATAAATCAAGATATACTTTCTTAAAAGAAAGATTTCATTTTTATTCTTTTTTTTTACTTTTTTTTATATTATCACTAAATTAATCATTAAAATGTTCTCTAAACCCCAATTTCGGCTACTTATATTTTTATTTTATGGGTCTTGAAAATCAAAATTTATAAGAAATAATATAAAAAGTTGTTCAAGGATAAATCCTGTTAAACTCATCAACCACGTTGTAAAATCACGAAAGGAAGAAAGAGGGTGACAATGAAGGGAAATTAAGAAAAACAATTATTTGTTAGCACGTAGATAAACTTAACCGTAACAGATCAAAATTAAATTTTTAAGGAGATCAAAATAAATTATTTTAAATAATGAGAATCAAAATTAAATATATTATATTTTAGAGAAATCAAAATTAAATTTAAATCTTTAATTTTATTTTTTTATTTTATGTTAAGATATTTACCTGTCTTGTTTCTTCGATAAACTTGATAGTTTATCCATAACATGCATTTTTTTTGGTAAATTTCACATACTCATTTGGAATTTTCTTTTTACATATAATCCAAAAGATAACAAATCTTGCAATAAAATTATTTTTGAGAAACCTTTTTGAAAAAAAAAATTCTGATGAAAATTATTTTCCAGTGGGACGAATTGATTTTGGACAATGATCACTTTTTTATTCAATTAAATTAAGTAACCACTGTAGATTTGTTCATAGTGACGCAAAATTTGCGGACTTCAATATTTTCTAAACGATGTAAAGTGAGCCTTCTATATGTCTTTTTTTTTTAATGTTTGTACTATAATTTGTCGAGTACTATGTTTACATTCTTTTCCGTGAACAAAATAAACCCTGTTGATGCGCAGATTCGGCACTTGCTTTTGAGGAACAAAGATCATGCTTTGTCCCAAGTCAGTATGAATGCAAGAACAACCTTCCGAGTTCTACTTGACAAACCAGATTACTTATTCCGTTGTTTCTATTCCTCACTCTCCAAGTCCGACTCGCTACTTTATTTTTCATGTGACCTCAGCACCTGCATTGCCTCCCTTCAAGCTTGTGCCCAAAACAAAAGCCTATACAAAGGTAAGGAGTTCCATTGCTACTTGCTAAAAAATGGCTTCATTGATTCCCCACTCTCTATCACCAGCCTCATCAACATGTACTCCAAGTGCACCCACATCAACTATGCTCTCAAAGTTTTTAATTATCCCACGCATGATGATAAGAACGTTTATGCATACAATGCAATCATTGCTGGGTTTATTGCAAATGGGTGTGCTGAAGATGGATTTGATCTTTATAAGCAAATGAGGTTGGTGGGCATTGTGCCGGACAGGTTCACATTTCCATGTGTGATCAGATCGTGTGCGGAGTTTTTGGAGGTTAAGAAGATTCATGGTTTGTTGCTTAAACTTGGGTTACAATTGGATGTATTTATTGGTAGTGCTTTGGTCAATACCTACTTGAAACTTGACTTGATGATGGAGGCTCACCAAGTGTTTGAGGAATTGCCGGCTAGGGATGTTGTGCTTTGGAATTCGATGATTAATGGGTATGTGCAGATTGGGCGGTATGACAAGGCTTTGGAGGTCTTTCGGAGGATGGGAGAAAATAAGGTACTTCCAGGTAGATATACAATTACTGGTGTCTTGTCTATCTTTTCTACAATAGGAGATTTTGATAATGGAAGGGCTATTCATGGATTTCTTACAAAAATGGGTTATGATTCCGGTGTTGCTGTTTGCAATGCACTAATTGATATGTATGGAAAATGCAAATGTGTTAGTGATGCCTTATATATATTTGAGGAAATGGATGAGAAGGATATATTTTCATGGAACTCAATCTTGTCAGCTCATCAACAGTGTGGTGACCATGATGGAACTTTGAGGCTCTTTGATAGGATGCTTGGCAACAAGGTTCAACCTGATTTGGTTACCATTACAACAGTGCTGCCAGCTTGTTCTCATCTTGCAGCATTGATGCATGGTAGAGAAATACATGGTTATATGATTGTTAATGGTTTGGGGAAGGTTGGAAATACAAATGATTTTGATGATGTTCTAATGAACAATGCTATGATGGACATGTACACAAAATGTGGTGACATGAGAGATGCACAAATGGTTTTCAATACAATGAGAAAGAAAGATGTGGCATCATGGAACATCATGATCATGGGTTATGGAATGCACGGTTATGGTGATGAGGCATTTGATACATTTTCTCAGATGTGTGAAGCTCAAATAGTACATGATGAAATCACTTTTGTTGGCGTGTTGTCTGCTTGTAGCCATGCAGGTATGGTGCAAAAGGGTCGTGAAATCTTGGAACAAATGGAATCAAAATATGGTGTTTCACCGACCATTGAGCACTACACCTGTGTGATTGACATGCTTGGTCGAGCAGGCCAGCTCATGGAGGCTTACAAGTTAGTACTAACAATACCTGTTAATGCCAATCCTGTTATATGGAGGGCTTTGCTTGCAGCATGCCATCTGCACAAGAATATGGACATGGCTGAAATTGCTGCAGGGAAGCTCATTGAACTTGATCCAGAGCACTGCGGAAATTATGTATTAATGTCAAATGTTTATGTAGTTGCTGGTCGATATAGAGAGGTATCAGTGGTGAGACATACAATGAGGCAACAGAACGTGAAGAAGATGCCTGGGTGTAGTTGGATAGAGCTCACAAACGGTGTGCATACTTTTATAACAGGAGACAGGACCCATCCTGAAACTGATTTTATCTATGCTGGCTTGAATTCATTGACTGGTCTTCTGCATGAGCATGGCTAGGTGCCAAGAATCTAGAACTAAAATGAATCAGGTGTTGACGGGTGAATAAATCGTCTATCTTGCATATCAAACATGCAACCTTGTTCTGCCATCCTAGAAATTGTGGAAATTTAGGAAACATAAATTGGAGAGGACTAAATAAAAAATACGCAATTAATTTGAATGGATACTGAAGCCCATATCCGTGTAAGCACGATGGACATGGCAGCTTTTTGAAGCAGCTGAAACTATATTGGCTGACTACTTACAGGTTTATGCATTTACATTTTTTTCAAACATTTTAGCATTCCCTCACTTTTGGGTGGAGGTACACAATGTCTTCATAGATTTTTTGACAGAAAGTTGATATAAAGATTGTGGTAATTCTGGCCACCAGTTCCTGCTCACTTTTTTAGTTTCTTATTTAGCTGTTAATTTCAGGGGCTATTATTATTTGTTAAATCAACTCACTAGCTCAAGCCTACTTCAATTTATTAAAAACGATTCCTCTCTTTTGGATTTTTTAAAATTAAAAACTGCCAATATCAATTTTAGCTCAATATGGCAACAATTCTAGATGTGTTTACGTGGGTGAGAGTAGGATGACTATTTGTTCTGGAAATGTTAGTTGGGCTTGTTTTGGTATGAAAATTACTCAATTGGAATTGCAGAGATCAGTTTGGATTGGGTTATTTAACCTCATATGATTTGCTTTATTAGTTATTCCCATGACCGCTTTCTAGCTTGTTTTATGTTTGGCTTTTTTTTTTTTTTTTTCAATTGTTTAATACCCTACATCTTTGTCATCCTCATGCTGCTTCTTAGCCATTTTTTTTTAGGCCTGGAGAATTCTGTGTGATATGATCTATTGTCATCAATCTATCTCTGAATTTTTTTTAACCTTGGTTTCTGGATTTGTTATGTTTAAATTAATAGGACAATAATTATGTGTGTTAAAATACGAGTCCCGTTCTATTAATTTGTCGCCTGATCAGACCATGGTTTGGATTAGATCTTGACTTTGGTTCATTTGGTTTGTCTTTACAAGTTATTGTATAATCATGACAAGGCTAACATGAGGCTTCGTTTTTTGATTAATCTCCCACTCAAGCAGATGGAACTCAGGGGCTTCTTATTATTTTTCACATTGATTCATTACTTGCACTCTAATCACAGATTGAACCTTTCCTAAATGGGTTTGTGTAAGCAATTCTTTTTATTGGCTTCTTGCACTTATGATACTCCTGACCACTGAATTGGCAAAATACTGTCGATGGATTCTGCGGCCTCAAACTTTCTTGAAGTCAATTATCTTGTCTGTCTGAGTCAAAATTTTTAGAAGAAAGTTCTTTGTTGCTCAAGTAATGTAAAATTTTCCCTAGAATCCTTATCATGTAATATGTTATGATGAAGAAGCCCTTCTTCCAGATATAGGCACTCTGGTATCTGCATCATGTGATGGCAAACTTTGGACTATCTGTATATTTAGATTAGTACATACCAGCCATGAGCAGCTGTGTATATTGCCATTCTCTACTGTTTTTCTTCTGAGCTTTTGAACATCTCTGTGTACTATTCTCATAATTTCAATTATTTTGCTCTACTTTAAGCTTGCTCTTAGGAGCTCCAACGCCAAAATTTCTTTTGTCTTTGTTCTTGAGTAAGTTAAGCTAAGAGTCCAAGAACTGGCTTTCATTTTGGTTTTGCGCTAATTGTTATTGAGAAATCTAGGTTAACAGCTCAGGAATGGCGTTGGTTCTAAAAACGTTTACCAAAATATTATTATTTATCAAGATCAAACTTTGCAAGAAAAGAAAAGGCATAAACGTACGAAATGAGACCTCCGGTGCGACGGGTGCCAATGTGGGTTAACGAAAACTCTACTTGATTTGTGGAAGCCATATTTAGTAAAAAAAATCTCATTTGTTTGTAATTATAATTGTAAACAATTAAAATCATAAAAAATATTTTATATGTTAAATATTACATAAATAAATGCAATAAAAAATAACATTCATTTTTTTAAAACAGAAGTTATTTTCTCTATTATTATGACATTATATACTATTTTGTCAATTACAAAAGATATTAATTGTATAAAATTCTTTACTTTTATAGATATAAATGAAATTTTTTTATGACGACAAAACAAACAGAATTTAAAAGAATAACTGAAAGGAGAATTATCTAATAAATTATTAATTGAAATACAAGGGAATCAAATTAATAGTGGATGATGTTTTAATATTGATTCAATATTAATATTAGAAAAGTTATATTAGTTTGGCATCATTGTTATTAAATTGTGCAAGAATATTCTATTTAATTTGTAATCTTACCTCCATTTGATTCTAATTTGCTTGTTATTTGAAATGACAATTGGGATTTAACTTGAGTTCATAAAAAGTATGAAGAGGTTAGGTGAAAATTTTGGACTTTAGAGATTGCAAATATAATGCTACCCATAATCATATATGCCAAGAATTCTATAATGACATTTAAGTTATGTTTCAACCAAAAAATAATTATGTATTATTTTGTTAATCACAAAATATGTAGATGATATAAAATTCTTTGCTTTTATATATGCATATAAAATTTTTTTACGAAAAATATTTTCCAAAAAAATAAATAAAATTCAAAAAAATAATTGAAAGAAGAATTACCTAGTAAATTGGTGCTTGAAATATAAGGGAATCAAATTAATTGTGAAAGATGTTTTAATGTGGATTCAATAGTAATTTGAAAAAAAAAAAATCTATATTAGTTCAGTACCATTGTTGTTAAATTGTGCAGGAATATGCTGTTTTTATTTATAGTCTTACCTTTATTTGATTCAAACATGCTTATTATTGGAAGTGCCAATTGCATTTATTGAGTTTATGAAAAATGTGAAGAATTTTGGAGAAGAACTTCACTTTGGAGATTGCAAATAAAATGCTACCCATAACCATACGTGATAACAATTCTACAATGACATTTAAATTCATGTGTCTACCAAAAAATAATTATGAAACATATGCAATATTGAAAGAGGGAGTGATAATAGTACAAAATTAATATAAAGTTATGAAATTGATATTAAATCATTGTTCAATATTGAGTTGATGTTTTTCTTTCATGTAATAATTTAATAATTTATTCTTAAAAAATAAAATTAAAATTTAAAGATCAGGTGTTTACTACGAAATATTGAAAGAGTTTGTTTAAAGTTGACTGTTTAAAAACCATACATTACGGATATTCTTAAGTCACAACTACGTTAAAGGAACACAAATTTTGTATATTTAATCAATCATAATTTAACATATTATTAAAATTATCACATTAATAATGTATTCTATGTCTTGTTTTTGTGACTGATTAAGTATCATTAATTTGTATACATTTAACTTGGACAAGAATGTCTTCATTAGTAGCTAGGTGTTATGAATTTGTACACTTTTTTATATGTTTCACAAAAAAAAAAAAAAAAAAAACAGATACATTATATTTTTGTTCTGCATTCCAGACTCTTTTATAGTATATTGACTTTGCCAAAAATTGATTAAAAACAGAACATGTAAAGGGTATGCCTTGACTGATTTAAAAGCGATCTGATCCCTCATTTATCATATTGCATATAAAAATGATAGCAATTGGACAAGAGAGATCAGTGATTAAATGAGAATGATCATTACCTTTTTTTCTAGACAATATTTCAACCAATGAGTGATATGCTGAGGATGAATAAACTCAGTCCTGATTGCAAGTGTAATTCCAAACCATACTGCTCGAGTCAGATTATATTGCAAAAAAATACGTGTTGCCGATTCATTTGCTTGCAAGCAAAATGGACATTTAGCATTAACTTGAATGTTTCTGTCCCTTAAGACATCTCTCAATGGTAAAATATTATGACATAACTACCACAAAAAATACCGTAATTCTTTGAGGCAATTGGAGTTTCCACAAATTTTTCCCAAGGGAATTGAGAATTAAAACCGGAACCCATATAATCATTGAGTAAAATCTGATAGGATTTATTGATAGAATAAAAATATGTAGTTGATTCTGTCCAAACCAATTAAGCAACAGCCTCATAATAAGAAACTGGGGTATTAAGAACTAAATTACAAGTATTAGGGTCATATATAGATTGCACTCTCTGTCTACTCCAATTCCCACCATTATGAAGCCTTAAATCCTTAACAGTATGCAGAATATAAGGAAGAGGTCCAGTTGGTTTACACCAGAATTTGGATCTAAGATTGACCTGATCACTTGGTCTAATATTCCACACGAATCTATATGTGATCACAGCAGCATTACGTTGTATATCAGACCATCTCCACAACAGGCATTGGAGTGCTTGTTTGTAATATTTTCAACATCACTTTTACCATACTTTTTTATAATGATCTGATCCAATAAGCTTTGAGGATTATCAATAACACTCCAAATTTGTTTTACAAGTATTGCTTGATTAAAAAGTTCCAAACTCAACCAGCCTATACCACTAACAATGTAGGGCAAAATCAATTTGTCCCATGCCATCATATGGATCTTCGTTTTAGTTTTAGTATCCCCATAAAAAATTTCTATTATATTTATCCATTTGTTCAATCTGGTTTTTAGAATATTTTAAGGTAGCCATATGATAAATGGGAAGACTTGGAAGAACTAATTTGCATAATACCAATCTTCTAGTCTGCGAAAGCAACATTCCTTTCCATCCTTTTAGCTTCTTTGCAATTTTTCCAGTAACCTCTCTGGCAACTATCTAGACCATTAATGTAAGATCCTGGATATTTATCAAATCTATGAACTACTTTAATCCCCATAATTCCAACAAATTTCTTCTTGCATCTCTTTGGTATGTTTGGGTTGAACCAAACATCTGGTTTAATTTTATTAACTTGTAAACCAAATATATTTCCAAAAAGATTCAAAATTTTAATAATTGTTTTTTACAAGAATCTATAATAGCTTTGTGTTGAAATATTTGAGCTAGTGAGAACAAATATCTAAATGTATGCGATATTACACTTGATTGATTTAGTTATTGGTGAAGTTACTAGGTATTGGTGCCTAAGTGGTATGTTTTTTGTGAACCTTATCATCAATATTAGTCCACTCTAATTAATGATTAACAAATCTTATAACGCAATCTCAATCCCCATGATTGTTACATAGAATAAGAAAGAAAAGACTTTCTAAATTTCAACATGTATTGTTTCTTATTTATTCTAGAATTATTGAGAAAATATAAAGATATGTCTTTTGGTTCATTCCTTAAGATAATTTAAGCCTATTTTCCATCTAAGTAAATCGAATGTGTGAGGAAGAAAAAATGTATCTTTTCAATCTCCTTCACATGTTATTATGTTTAATTTACTAATAATAAAGCGAAAATTAACTACACCAATAGTAAGAAATTTATAGGGCTTATTATTAGAAATTAAACATGTGTTCATCTCCCATAAAAAACTCTTAATTCCTCATGTATGGTTTTTTATGCTCAATTACACTTCATTATTATGGAATAATGATGGGATTAAGTGATGTGTTATGACTTTTGGACATCTAACCATTGGGCAACCAAAAGAGATGCTTTTTGGGTAATGTAACGATGTCACTACATGAGTGAGGTGAATCAGAATTTGAAAAAAGAAACACACACATTCAGTTATTTTATTGGTTCTTGATTCAAATGCTATACTCGAGTCTCTGTTATGCAATAAAGGAAGTGAAAAAGTCTTCCATTTTACTGTTCATAGTGTTAATATAGTTGCTGATCCTAGACATATTTTTGGACAAGGATTCTCTGATGCCCCTCTTCGCGCAGCACCGTGCTACGAGTCAAAATGCATCGTTTTGATGCTTTTTTCGTCAGCACGCACCGTTTTGATGGCATTTCTTTTTTCGTTAAATAAATCAAAGCGCACCGTTCTGATTTTTCTTGTTATTTCAAAACGCTCGAGGAGGGGCAACAGAGAATCCTTGTCCCACTCTCAGTTGCTACTATCTCAGTTTGCTTCACCTCCTTCTAAGATCTGGTTCGTCCCTATAAACGGTAACGTTGCGAACTTTAGATCTTCGCTTTATCTCATTGAATTAGGGTAGGCAAGGCAGCAGAAACATATATATCTTATCGACAGTGTTTGGGTTCGTCCCTACCTTATCCTCATTTTGATAGCTAAAACCAGCAAAGGAAAACTCCTACTTAAATGGATAAAATT
>JANHAO010007027.1:0-20665 GCA_026873985.1 Saraca asoca
TGTTGTAGTATTTACCCAAAGGTGTATTGCAATATACTCTAATGTTTTTATCTGAATCTATATATATATATATATATCTTATTTGTACTAATTTATCTTCATTCGCAAGCTTTTTCTGTTACCGTATTTAATGGTTTGAACTTCTTTGAATGGAGTAAACAAGTCAATTTCATTTAACTGTATTGGATCTTGACTTGGCACTTTTGGAAGAAAAGCCCGCTACCATTAGTGATTTGAGTAGTAAGGAAGAGAAGTCTAAACATAAAGCATGTGAATGGTCTAATAGATTGAGCTGTATGTTTATGTAGATGACTATTGCAAACAACATTAAGACTATTATTCCACATATAGAAAATGCAAAGGAATATCTAAAGTTTATGGAAGAACATTTTTGTTCTGCTGATAAATCACTCACTGGTACATTAATGACACAACTCACAACCATGAAGTTTGATGGGTAATGGAAAATGCAAGAAAATATCATTAAGATGACTAATATTGCAGCAAGATTGAAGACCTTAGGAATGGCTGTGGATGACTCCTTTATAGTTCAGTTTATTCTAAACTCACTGCCTCCTGAATATGATGCTTTTCAAATTAATTATAACACTATTAAAGACAAGTGGGATGTTAATGAATTGACCAGTAAGCTTATTCAAGAGGAAAATATGCTTAAGAATTTATGAAGTCACTCCATCAACCTCACTATTTAGGGACCAAATAAAGCATTGAAAGAAAAAGCCAAAAGTTGTAAGAAAAAGAAAAGGTCTGTTAAAGCTCCTTAGGCTGATAAGAAGGAAAAGAATGATGATAAGTGTGTAAGTTCTGTAAGAAAGAAGGACACTATCAAAAGGATTACCCTAAATGCAAGGCTTGTGTTAGCCTAGGTCATCCTAGCTATATATTTTGTTTTGATGTTGATAAACTATATTTCAATGAGATTGTTAGTCTATGTCGTCCTAGCTATACATTCTGTTTTGATGTTTACAAATTATATTTCAATGAGATTGTTAGCCTACGTTATCTTAGTTATACATTATATTTTAACATTAATGAACCACAAATATTTTAATTTTATTATCTAACAATTTACTTTAATTTCTTGTTATTTTTACAGGATCATGGATCAAAGTTCATGATTCAAAAGATTGAACATTTAGGACTAGATTTATTTTACTTTTAGATCTTTTATAAATGAATCTAAAGTAATTTTGATTCAGATATTTCTTTTAAAATAATGAAGAAGAAAAACATGAATTGAGCACTTGAAGAAGGTTTTCAAAATTAGATTTTATAAAAATGATTTTTCACTTCTTGAATCGATTCCAATTTTAAAGTTTTGTATTGATTCACTAATCAATTCATAAGCAAAAGTTTTTCAACAATGATTTTTAGTTGTAACCACTTTGAATCAATTTCAGAATTAATTCATTAATTGAAAGTTAATTATTCTATTAGAGTCGGTTACAATAGTTATAAATATCCTAATTGCTTTTGATTTTTAACTTCTTTGCACATTATTCATTCTTCCTCAAGTGCAAAATTCCCTCTAAGATTGTGTTTCACAAAATTATCATCTTCTTCATATTCTTTTGCAATTCTGAAAGGTTCTGAATCAAAGATACTGTAGATTCATCTTAGATATTTTGAGAATTTTCTCTTGAACAACTGGTATTGTATCATCTACCTTTATTTCATCTTTCTTCTAGATTTCTAGGTGTTTAGAAATCTATTATTCTATTTTTTGGTTTGTAAAAGCTTGTTAATTTCTTGTGTATTTATTTAGATTTAGAAAAGCCTGTAGAAATTCTTCTAGGTTAGCAATATCCCTATAAACTCTTGTGTAATCTTTTATATATTGTACTGGCAGTTTAGGAGCCTGATAATCTTGATATTTTTCTTTAATTAAAGTGGAAGTTTGGTTGAAAATTATCCAAGTGGAGTAGACTTCATTTGCGATTTCAGGTGAAGTTGAGCCACTTTAAAAATTATGGCTCACTATCTTATATAATTTATGTTATCTGCATTAATTTTGATTATCATTTCTTGCTACAACAATCTGAATTAATTATACTGTATAATTTTCAAATACTGCAATTTCTAAAAAGGATATCAGGTTAATCTAAAAGGAGTATAACATTTTCCTTGAATAAGGGCAAGATCCTAAGTTTTCAATATAAACTCTGATTTGTGGAACCTGATAGCTTGGTTTGAAAAGAAAGGTATATTAAGTACTTTTATATATTTTGAATCAAACTTAATTAATATTCTTCATAATACTTGATAACTTGATTCTGGTGTTACTACTCATGTATCCAATATAATGTAAGGATTCCTTATAATCCAAACCACAAGCCGAACTGAAAATTTCTTATATATGGGAAATCGTATGAAGTCTCCAATTGAAGGTATAGGGACTTATCGTTTGATTTTAGATACTGATTATCGTTTAGATATATTACAGACTCTTTATGTACCTTTAATTTTTAGGAACTTTATTTCTCTTTCAAAGCTGGATGTTTATGGTTTTAGTTTTAATTTTGGATCTGGTTGTTTTAGTTTATATAAGAATTCTAAGCTTATTAGTTCTAGTGTTCTTAGTGATGGTTTATATAAATTGAAACTTGATGATAAATTTGTTGAATCTTTGCTTACGGTGTATAAAAATATTAGAATTAAGTGTCATATGCTTAATGAAAGTTCAGCTTACTTGTGGCATAAGCATTTGGGTCACATATCTAAAGAAAGACTAGAAAAATTGGTAAAGAATGAGATTTTACAAAATCTAAATTTTACTGGTCTTGGTTTATGTGTGGATTGCATTAAGAGAAAGCAAACTAGACATAACAACAAAGGAGCCACAAGAAGCACTCAGCTTCTTGAAATTAAAAACATTGATGTGTATAGACCTTTTGATACTCCATCTTTTGGTTGGAAGAAAGTATTTTATCACCTTTATCAATGATTTTTCACATTATGGATATGTTTATTTGTTAAAGAAAAATTTCAAGCAGTAAGTGCTCTTGAAGTATAAATTAATAAGGTTGAAGGCAATTAGACAAGAAAGTGAAAATTGTAAGGTTTGATAGAGGGCATGAATACTATGGGAAATATAATGAAATAGGACAATGTTCAGGTCCATTTGCAAAACTTCTCAAAAGATATTACATATGTGCACAGTATACTATGCCATACACACCTTAATAAAATGGTATGGTAGAAAGGCATAATCACACATTGATGGATATGGTTAAGAGTGTGATGAGTAATTCATCATTACCCAAATCGTTATGAATGTATGCATTAAAAACACTAGTGTACTTGCTAGATAGGGTTCCTGGTAAGGTAGTTCCAAAAACTCCTTTTGAGTTGTGGATAAATAGGAAACCCAATTTAAGACATTTGTATGTTTGGGGTTGTTTAGCAGAAGTAAGAATTTGTAATCCATATGAAAGATAGATTCTTAAATAGTTAGTAGTTACTTTATTTGTTACCCAAAGAAATCTAAAGGGTATATATTTTATTGTCCTAACCATAGTCCATGAATAGTAGAAACTGATAATTCAAAATTTCTTGAAAATGGTGAAGTCAGTGGGAGTGACGAATAACAAAATGTGGACATAAAGGGAGTTAAGGTAAATGTTCCTTTATCTGTGAGTATTCCTTCATCCATTGTTGCTCCAAAAGTTGTCAAAAAATGTCATAACAATACTAAACAACATTTAAATGATGAAACACCCCTTGAAGAAACTAACTCACAAAGAGCTGATGCAAATGAGTTGCAAGAAATACCTTTGAGAAGATCTCAAAGAATAAGGAAATCAGCTATTCCAAGCGATTATGAGACTTATTTGCAAGAATCATATCTTCATATTGGAATTAATAAAGATCTGATTTCATTTTCACAAGCTATAGAAAGTGATGAGTTAGAGAAGTGGTTTAATGCCATGAAAGAAGAGTTAAAATCTATGTATGAAAATAATGTCTGGGATATCATTGAATTGCCAGAAGGTTCCAAACGAGTTATGTGTAAATGGGTCTTCAAGACTAAGCATGACTCAAATGGTAATATTAAACGATATAAAGCTAGAATCATTGCTAAAAGATACACTCAAAAAGATGGCATTGATTATAAAGAGACATTTTTACCCGTCTCAAAGAAAGATTCATTACGTATTATTATGGCATTGATGGCTCATTGTGATTTAGAGTTATACTAGATGGATATAAAAATAGCTTTTCTGAACAAAAATCTTGAAGAGGGAGTTTATGTGGACTAACTTGAAAGTTTTCCAATTGAAAGAAAAGGTCATTTGGTGTGTAAACATAAGAAATTAATTTATCGACCTAAACAGGCTTCTAGGCAATGGTATATTAAGTTTAGTGATAGCATCACCTCTTTCGGTTTTGAAGAGAATGTTATTAATTGTTGCATATACTGAAAGATCAATGGGAGCAAATTTCTATTTTTAATCCTATATGTTGATGATATCTTTCTTGCCACTAATGATTTGGGCATGCTGCGTGAGACAAAAGGCCAGCTCTCAAAGAATTTTGAAATGAAAGATATGGATGAGGCATCCTATGTGATAAGAATTGAAATATTCCGTAATAAATCACAAGGATTGTTAGGATTGTCTCCAAAAACCTATATCAAAAGAATTTTAGAAAGATTTAATATGGAAAAGTGTTCTGTTGGAATTGTTCAAATTCAGAAAAAAGACAAATTTAGTCTTATGCAACGTCCAAAGAATGATATAGAATGAAAATAAATGGAATCAATTTTATATGTTTCTGTTGTGGGAAGTCTAATGTATGTGCAAGCCTATACAAGATCGGATATTAGTTTTGTGGTTGGAATGCTAGGCAAGTATCAAAGTAATCCTAGAATTAATCATTGGAAAGTTACAAAGAAAGTTTTAAGATATCCTTAAGGCACCAAGAATTACATGCTCATAAACAGAAAAACTAATCACTTGGATGTGACTGGTTACGAAGATTCATATTTTATGGGATGTATTGATAGTAGAAAGTCCACTTTTGGTTACCTTATCCACTATGGAAGCAAAATTTTTGGCATGTTTTGAAGCCACAATTCATGCATTATGGCTGCGAAACTTTATTTCAGGACTTGAAGTTGTCGAAACCATTACCAAGCTGCTCAAAATTTACTGTGAGAATTCTGCAGTAGTGTTCTTCTCCAAAAATGACAAATACTCAAGAGGTGCCAAGCATATGAAATTAAAGTATTTTGTCATTAAGGAGAAGTTCAGAAACAAAAAGTATCTATTGAGCATATTAGAATAGATCTCATGATTGCTGATCCGTTAATTGAAGGTTTACAGCTAAAGACATTTAAGGAAAATGTACATAGAATGGGTCTTGGTTGTCCTTTTGAATGATGTACTAAAGTTGATACTCTGAGCTCACTTATGTGTTTTTGATATACATTATTTCTAGTTTGTAATTATGATGTGCACATTATTGTGTTTTGATATGTTATAACGTGACTCATCTAGAAACATTACTGTGGACCATTATGAAATTATATGGGTCATTTATAGGCCTAGTATGGAAGGACGTTGGTGTTTGTAGTATATGGAAGGGAGCATGTTATGTAATCAATGTACAACCGCTATAACCCACATTTAGTGTTTTATCATATTGAGGTAATTATGATGTTTTAGGAGGATGAGTTTTGATACTTAAAGTTATAATGCATCACACTTACATTTTAAGTATTAATTTCATTCAATTTTTAGGCCAAGTGAGAGAATATTAGATACTTACAGTTTGGTAACTTAATAAGTGACATGAAATTAAGAGGTTAGGGCTAATAAGTAATTTCCTATAGTGGGAAGTTATTAATAAATAAATCTCATCTATTCATTTATAAAATAACTGATGCTTGAAGGACATATCAAATTAAAGAAGAAGTTACACATGTATTGGTTCTTACTTTGTCTACAAAAGAACATATGAAAAATCCATAAAAAAAAAAAAATTAAGCATGTTTCAGAAAGAAAGAGAAAAAAAGGAGAGATATCAATATATACAAACGGCATCTACACTGCAATGGCTTCATCATCATCAAACCAGGGTATCTGAAAGTCATAATTTTCAAAGATCCTAATTAGGAGATAATAACCTTTAATTGAAACATCATACTATTTATCTAACAACTTTCAACTGCATAGAAATAAGTAGATCTGACATATACAACTTTCACAATATCTAACATTTATATAATTGCAAATCTGAACAAATAACATAACATATATAAGTAGAACTATGCATTCCAGACATGCCTGTCATATGGCTATTATGATGGCTTCATCATAACACTTTCATAACTATGTATGTATGATACCTTAATCATACCATCTCTTTAGCTGGGCATGATATTTTATTATGCTTTTTATAATCTTAGCATGACATCTTCATCATAATTTCTCACTATTTACTTGTCTTATATATATACATACAAACATATATAGACTAACCTTTTAAGGTAAAAATAACCAGATAATATATTATCTGAATGTGATACCTTTATCATACTTTCTTATATGAGATTTTTAAGCCTTTCTTGTCAAAACCCTCTACTAGGTATTTATGATTATTCCTACCTGTAATCGAGCTAATTTATAAAAATAAATATAGTTTTTTAATTAAAAGTTTGTTCAAAAATTTATATTTGTTCATCACAAGAAAATAGCCGATTTTTAGAAATACCTGTTATTTATATTCATTTGTTAGTTGTCCTAGTGAGGCCTAATTAGTTATTTGTCCTAATATAAGCCTTAACTATGATTAAATTACAACTTATATAGTTACCTTAATTATGATATGACTACTCCTAGGTCCTATCAACAACCATTTTTTATCTTAATGCGTACAACAAGAGACTTTCATACAAGAACTAACAAAATATGCATATGCTCAATTACATCAGAAAACCTTTTTGAACTTTTTTTTAAAAAAAAAAAACAAATTACACATGTATGATTTTACAAAAAGGTGAAATTAACTAAAAATAGAAATTTTCACTGACCTTATGAGTAGAGTACTCTCCTTGAACACAACCCAAGAGTCTCCTCCTAAAATTAGGATCCAATTTTCTATTGTTGAAAACCTTATAACAACCAGAAAAAAAAATTATAAGATGTGCATTAAAAATAAAGATAAATTAAGTTCTTTAGACTAAAAATCTTATATTAGATTCACATTTAAACAAAGCGCAAACCATAACCTCACTAAAGAGCATTATTTATTCTTAGGCACTGTTTGATTGAGAAATGAGATTATGATCCACATTTAAGAATTATTTAGTTTATAAAGATTCTTAGAGGCAATTAATAGACTAATCAGATTAGATCAGATCTAAATCACTCTCAAAGTTTGTTCTATCTACCCAATTAATATTAGATATCCATCTAATCCTACCAACTACCTTATAAGGTTGTAAATATTTGGGGTGTCACAGGATCTAAGTAACTTTACTGCCAATTTCTTATAGCTAAATAAGAACATCCTTAAATTTTAGGAAGAAAAATATTCGTTACAAATAGAAAACTTTTTAGGTTACATTCATAATATATATTTTCACTACCAATTAATAAATATAAGTTATTTATATTGTGAATTTTAACATTTTTTTAAATTATGATTTTTATTTTTAAATTTTACAAAATCAATAAATGACTTGCATTTATTAACTGAAAGTAAAAGCATTTAAGAATTTCTCAACACACAATAGACTTTGCAAAGAAAATTATTCTGGTGAGGGAACAACATTGATTATCTTGCCTTCTTGATTCCTATAGTTCCTCTCCTTTAAACAAGTGGAAGGTGAAATTGGATAACTATAACATCCTCGTAAGCAACTTCTGAAAAAGAACAAGTGCATAAATTTACGAGACTATAAAGGGTTGTTTGGCTTATTACAAAAAAAAAAAGACAAGTTTTAATGCTATAAATCCTTATCTATGGACAAAGCAGCACGTACACTTGGAGAGAACTTTCAAAAACGTACTTAGTTCAATGAAATGGATAAGATTTTTGCTCATTGCTGCATATCTAGAAAATTCAAACCTTGAAAAACTTTTATTAAATTGTATTATCAGGTCATCTTTGAATGTTTTTTCAGGTTAATACACTTGTAGCCAGGAGCAAAGCCAAGAAATAGAAAAATGCATCAATTGTACTTTGATTAAGATAAACTTCACTTTAGTGTTTATTTTTATCATAATAAATGCTACAAATTTCTCAATATTTTTTTCATAAATTAGTAGAATCATAATTTTTTTTTGTTTATTTCTAATATTAAAAGATGAGACATTCTTGCAAACAAATCTTCCAAAATTAAATTCCTTATTCCAAGAGATTAATTCGTTAATCATTGTATTTGCTTATGTTTTCATCTCTGTAAAGCTTAGATATTAAACTTCTTTACATCTCTTTCATTACTTTCTGCTATCACTTTCATACTGTATAACACCTTTAGACTCGTTGAATCGCAAATTTTGTCGTATTACACTCTGATATCTTAAACAAATGTTCTTTTTTTTTTTTTTTAAGTCACTTTCAATATATTGAACAACTGTTGAGATCTTAACAATCTGAAACAGTTTTTGTGGACTCATAATTGCTGAGGGGACTTTGAATTATATGCCATATTGTACGAAAAAGCCACGTTAATGGAAAAGGTTGTCATGTTTTCATTCTATCACAATACAAACTAAACACATGGCCACATCCTGTAACTCCATAAATTGGTCAAATGTCAATCACATGTCCTTCTTCGTGGGACAGCATCTTATCAGGAATTGAAATTACATTACAGCTTTCATTTGGACTTTATCATAAATTCTTTAATCTTAGCCAAAAATGCTGATTCATTGTTTCTGAAATTCTTATATATAGAGTACAGGTGTCTCTCATGTATTCCTTGATGTTGCTTTTAATCACTTGAAAGATGTTGATGAAGCTGCGCATGGGGCACACTTCACGTCGACGACAGCTAATATTGAATGCTACCATTCCTTTTTTTCATAAATTGGACTGAATCTGATGTATTTATATAATATTGAGCTTATATATTATTGGTCACTCATATTTCCATTTTATTAAATTCAATAAAGAAATAGGTGTGATGATAATCACTGAGAACTCTTCGTGCTTGAAGTTAGTAATTAATATAGAGATCAAAGAAGGCAAAACAGTAGAAGACTAATGTCATGGATTTACTTGAATTCTTTTATTGTCCAAGTTTACTAAGAGCGAGTACAAGAGAATCAATTATTGTTCGTAACGTCAACCAGTAATTATTAAAAAGATTCTAAACAGGAATTTATAGGTCAAATAGTTTAAGATAGATGTCATGAACTTATCTGAAATTTCTTATAATCAGAATGAACTAAAATCGATTTAGATTTGTTAAGATCTTAGTTATGTGTAATCGGGATATAACATTATATAATCTGGTTAAAATTAGCATAATTCAATGTATATAGACAATTAGTGTATAGCAAAAATGTTTTCCAGCTAATTGTTTGGACCATTAGCCTTAAAATTTAGGTCCAATTATGTTAAGGCTCAAAGTCTAAGAACCGTGTAACGTGATTTCAATTACTTTCTAGAGAAAATGTGTCAACAGCGACACAGAGTTGAACTTTCAATGATTTGAATGTTAGAGAAGTAACAAAGAAAGCGACACAATATGCAAATGCAAGCGTAAGGTTGAAAAGTTTTCATGATCAAATATCAAGTTTACAACTAACGTGTTTTTGTTTTGGAGTTACTAGCAACTTTTGACAATGAAAGAAAATTTCAGTCTTATAGTGCCAAAGTAGAAATTAATGTTTTTTTTGGGCAATTCAAAGATCACCTTTAAATTTTAATATTTAACGCAACTATGATTTTGAAGAATATTGCATGTTAAGAATATAAATAATATTAGTAATTGCTTGTTTAATATTATAATAGGACCAGAGATATTTACAAAATTGAGAACAGAAGAATTCTTTAGAAAAAAAAAAAAAGAAATTTGCTCTTTTTTTTTTTATTTTTTTCTTAATTATAATTTTCCCCTCCTAATATACAAATTATATGCATTTGATCTCATATATATATTATTTTATTTTGATCATTCTAATATACAAATTGAATCATTTGATTCTCATTAATAACTTTAGTTAAATTAAAAGTTGAATATTTTAATTAACATATAGAAATCCTCATATGACTCCAAGTTAATTATAGGTAGGAGGAAAATTAGTTGGTTGTATGATGCTAACAGTTAAATTAGGATGTTTTCTCACTTTAGATGAATCATGTGAGTTACATGTGCTCTAATGCAACAAGATGAATTTTATTGATTTTCTTCTCAATTATTATCAGCTTTGAGCCATGTTAAAAGTCTATGTATGAATTAGGATTTTTGTCTTAAATTTGACAAAAGTTATCAATTTAAACTTAATTCAATCAATTGCATATTAAAGGGATCAAAATAAAATGTTTCATTTAAAAAAGATCAAATGCAAATAATTTGCATACTAGGGGAGACCAAATTTATAATTACGCTTTTTTTGTAAGTTAGTTTGTCACTCATTATAACTTCATTTAATTTCTAATTAAGCTATTGTAGTTTAAAAGTTTATAATTGAATTATTATAATTATCTAATTGAGTACCTCTCATTAAAATTTTGTTAGCAAATGGCATGTGTGGACATCATTTTATTGATATAACTTAACAATTTTTGGTGTAAAGCTTCTATGCCATTGATATTTGTATTTTAAATGACAAATAATGTAAAGAAAATGAGGAGATTTTACATAATTATTCTATTTTTATAAGGAAAGGATGAATTGTGTGCCTCTCAATCCATAAACCCTTTGCAAATCATAATTTATATATATTAATTACTAACAAAACTTAAAAAAAAAAAAGATAAAAAGTATGTTATTAAAAATAAAAAATAAATATAAGGATCATATTAAAAATTTTAAATTATAAAAATTTAATTATAAATTGAATAAAATTATAGGAAGTACACGAATAATTTCAACTTTTTTTTTTCCTGCTTATACTTCCGTTCCCTGATTATGAATATGTAATACATTGCAACAAAATTTAAAGGCGTCTTGCAAGTTAATTTCAAGAATAACTTGAATTCGTGGCTTAGGGCTGATAAATATTTATTTTCTATGAAATTTTCTCACAAGGTGATTCATGCATGTGTTCTTTTTCTTACTAAACTATGCTCATATGTTGAATTCAGTATTTCTCGCAGGTCGATGGGTTATCACTCTTCTTCTTTCATTTTGTATATATATCTAGTCTTTTTTTTTTTTTAATGTTTATCATACTTTTCAATAGTAAACAATGATGTATGAAGATTCATCACATTGAATAAGTGTACATGTTTGCGTGTTTATGACAAAACGGTAAGATAGATAGATTATTTTAATACTGTCGGTCAGAATGCAAGTAAGAAATCCATGACAAGAGAAGTAGGTTGGAGGAATCAAGGACAAAAAGTCTGCACTTTGCAGAATGTATGTACATTATGCTGGATCAAAAGATTGTCCTAAGATGCAATGAATAATGAACCCTAATTGTACTTTTGCAATAATGTCAATACAATGTGGTGCATCAGCAATAGTGATATCTGGAATCTCTAAACAGTCAGACACACGAGGAACAATGAATCAAAGCCAAATTTGGTGGAACATAGAAAGAAGGAACCTTGGCCAAATACCAACAATGTGTTTGTTGTAATACTATTCTTTTATGCATGTTTGGTCATGGTGTTAGTTTTCTTCTTATACTTTTCTGTGAAATGGAAGGCTTTAACATCAAACACAAAAATTCAATTTCGAGGTCTATATCCTATCAAAGTTGTTGAATAACCTCGGTTCCTATCAAAAGGGTGTATTTGGTGAGAGAAAAGGAAAAAAAAATTGAAGTGAAGAAGATTAGAAATTAACAATGTATTTAATCAGGAAATGGAAAACTATTCCTACCATATAAATTAAAACTAGAAACTGGTTTGCAATGTATTTATCTGAATGAAAAATACGGTAAACTAAAGGTCTAATTATAATTTTGGTCTCTTAAAATTGTAATTAAAGAATTCTATATAGAAAATTTTCAAAAAAAAAAAAATTAAAGTATTATCTATACTAAATTAAAATCACAATTATAATTTTAGTCTCTTAAAATTGTAATTAAAGAATTCTGTATAGAAAATTTTCAAAAAAAAAAAAAATCAAAGTATTATCTATACTAAATTAAAATCACAATTATAATTTAATATACAATTTTATATCTCTTGCAATCATATTTACAAAAATATATGAAAGTGAATCTTCCCCTATGTCTATAGTGCAATTTGTGCTGTCATTTCAATGGGACAATGTATACAATAATTTGGAGTGTAGAGGGGATCAATTTTTGAAAAATAAAATCCTACAATATTTGATACTCTCTCCATTAAAATTAAAGATAAGATACATGCCTATGACAAAAACTAAAATTATATCCAATCACATTGGGCCGCGAAACTCAACAAGTGTAACCCTTGTTCAATTTGATCACTTTAAAATTTATGGGTTAAAAAATTATACTACACATCCAACCCTTTTATTAAATAAAGAAACTAATTAATTGAAGCCCAAAATAAAATGATTTTATTAAAAAAAAAGTTTTAACATTCTCCCACATGGGTAAATATTGATTTGGTTTTAATTTTTAATTTTTTTTTTTGCAAATCATTTTGAAGAAGGACTTTGGATTGGATAAACAACTAGAGTGGACACTATATCTAACATAGCCCAATGAACACCTAAAAAATATAATCCATTCAATGAAATAATTAACACAGATGAGAAATATACCATTTACAACATGTAACTATGGATTCCATCAAGAGAGAGTGAATTGGTTTTAGAATTTTACAAATTTTAAAATAATTTTCTTCAAACCCCTTTTGAATTTTAGCAAAAACAACAAATTGTCTTGGAAATAAGAAATGTTTAGTCATAGAGAAATCAGAAACACTGGCAAACACATTATTGACTATCTAACAAAATTATGAACAATAATAAATCTAAACAAAATATAGTACAAAAAGTAAAAGAATAAGGATAGAGAGATTCAATCGCTAATTTATAGTAGTTTTCCCTTAAAAACTTGCTTCCAAGGCATACATCTATTTCCGAGCTCTTAACTAAACTCAAATCCACTATAAAAGAAAACCTCTAAGTTTGAACTATCACTTTCAGAAGTTGAATACAATAATTGCTCAACTATAATAGCAACTCCTTTGAGATCCCTAATCAAAGAATAGAAGGGAAAAGCTCAACCATTCTTCAACCCTAGTTAAGGCTATCCCTAGAAACCCAATAGTGTTTGAATTGATTACAAGAGAAATGACAAGAACTCAATAGCTCAAGATGCACAAATGAAGCTCTAGAAGATTAGATTCAATCAGAATTAGCTCAAATATAAGAGATGTAGTAAAGAATTGAAAAACAAATGTATTCAATAGTGTTTGCCTTCGAAGAGTTAGGTTTTCCTACTGAGAAAAAGTGTGAAATGAATATTTATAGCAAATGAAAATATACAGTAAAAAATTAGCTGTTATATGCAAAATTTGAACATGTGATCATGATTGCGAATTAAAAAAATTGAATTTTGAGCAAAATCCCGAGATTCGATTTTGAAAGCTTCGATTTGAATCGTAGTAAAACAATATAAAATTTGATTCTGCTCACTAAAAATTATAAATCTTGTATAAGTCTAAGAATAAATGCGATCAGAATCGTGATTGAAATCACAAAAATAGAGTTTTGAAGCATTGATTTGAATTGTGTAAAACAGTTCAAATTTAGATCCAAGGAGCCAAAATCTGCAAACACTCGCTTAGTTTTGATAAGCTAAGACTAGTGTAAAAAATTGATTCGAATGGCAAGGCAAGAATGCTTGTTCTGCTCTCGCAAGCATGATTGCAAAAACAGTTAAGAAATCTTGAGTTGAATTGTAAGGCGCAAAGAATGAAAATTTTGCTTTTGCAAATTCATTTCAAACCAATTTATCCATTTTAAACCTTATAAAAGCAATCCAAAACCTCAATTTCAAGTTAAATAAATATGATAAATCATTTGGTAAGTGGTTGGAATATTTTTAATATAATTTTTAAAATTTTTTTTTATTAAAACAAGAGGCAAACCTTCCAAAAACAACTTCCAAATTTGAGCTAATTCTAATAAGTGTAAACCTTTACAAAATATACTAAACAAGTCCTAATCTACATCTTCAACCATAAGTCCAAGGCCATCCATAAATGATTCACTAAAATTAAATCAATTTAACTCAAATAAATCATTTATTATTATCAAAATATAAATTTGTTTAATTTAGAAAATAGGAGGCTAAGGATAACACAACATGCATCATCCATAATTACATAATCTAGTTATTCCACTAATATGATTACACAAACATCACATTGTAATTACACAAATAGCATAACCAAGTGATCCACTTATGCTTTTATATAAAGACCCTTATCATGGTCTTTCTCATGAAAATCCACTAAATTTTCACAAAAAGATTAACAAAGTTTCTCATGAAATAATCAACTTCTCAAAAGAGACAATTATAGTTAATTATAAAGGAAGAATAAGATTCTCAATAAACATCCCATGAGAAGACAATTGTTGTAACATTCTCACAAAAGAGAAATAACAATATCTTGAGATAATAATAATTCATATTTTATAATCATCAAAACAGAATGCTAAAAGACATCAAAATCTTACTATGTGCACATAAAAATAATAAAATCTATTAAAATAAAGTCTAACGATACTACAACAATAGATGAAAGATAGATGATTTATAATAAAGAACACACTTACTGATCAAGCATATCAAAAGAATCAATAACACCCATGTTTTTCACATGTTTTTTAAAAATTATATGTTGAAGAGCTTTTGCTAGTGGATCTACTATCATTATCTTAGTATTAAGATACTCTACAACAATGTCATGATTCTTAACCATATCTCTGATTGCAAGATATTTAATCTTTATATGCTTGGTGCCACTAGAAATTTTATTATTCTTAGAAAACATCACTGTCGCATAATTATCACAGTAAACTTTCAAAGGTCTAGAGATGGAAACAACTACATTACATGTAGAAACAAAATTTCTTACCCATATAGCATAGGTAGCTGCCCCATAGCAAGTGGTGAACTCAATTTATATGGTAGAAGATGCGGTAAGTGTTTGCTTGACACTCTTCCATGAAATGGCTCTACTAACCAACATGAAAACATAACCTAATGTGGACTTCTTGTCATCTAGGCAACTAGCATAATTCAAATAGCCAACAACCTCAAAGTCATCAACCTTCTTGTAAATGTAGTCTTTTATCTTTTACAAATATCTCATCACCTTTTTAATAGTTTTCCAATGAATATTACTAGGATTTGAAAGAAATTTGACAAGAACACTCACAACAGAATACAAGTTAGGCCTTCTATAAACTTGTGTTGAGAAAAATAGATCAAAACTATCAAGTATGCCAATCAAAAACATCAAATATGCACAATAGAATTTTAAAATTTTTTCCCAAACTAAGATCATGTAATTTACAAATTAATTCAAAAGGCATGGTATAATTCAAATAAAGTAAGGGTTTAAATTATACCTTCTCGAAAGATGTTCTAAGAATCCTTGGTCTCCAAATATAAATTTAATCTTTAAGCTATTTCACGAACAAGTAGTATGATCAAGTCCTCTACATTGCCTTTGGACAACTCCTTTAGATTTGATCTTCAACGACAATGGTCATGCACATGAACTAATTTGATCTAAGGCCTTTACTAATGTTCACATAATAGGTAAAATAATAAAATCAACCACTTAATTTAAGAGGTGTTAGCTTTCCAAGTAATCATAAATTCACTCAGCTAGGGTTGATATTTGAATGCAAATAAGAGATGATAAGTGAAATCACACTGAGAGAGTTGAGCACACAACACATGTGCTAGGGTTGTATTGATGTGTTGTATCGTTACACACAAGGGTTTGTATCTCACTCGTTTACATGGAAGAGATTGGAACACATGAGGGGGGAGCAAGCATGAGTGTTGTATAAACTAGGGTTTCCCTTTACTTGTGTCATTTACTCATTAAATGGATAGGGCTAGTGCTGCCCTCTTGGCCCAAGGAGTCTATACTTCTTGTTTGGGTTATAATGAGTCCAAACTCATTCATATCATATGCTTTTTTTTATGTCTAATAAGTTCAGATACCTTTCTATGAGTCCAAACTTATAAACTCTCTTATGTGATTATTCTCCAATTATTTTAATTAATTAAATAAAATTTCTAAGTGAGGAACCATTCCTTTACTTAGAATCTCCTTCAGAGTTAACATAAATATTCTAACAACATTTAAATATCAATATTAGAAATTTGCTACTATTTAATAATTGATTTCTCTATTAGAATTATTAAATCATTGATTAATTAACACTTCTAATCATATTAGAACAATTAATTAATCATTTTAAATTTTCAAGATGTTCACTGATTCAATTCTTGAATTCAAAATATTTTGCATTCTAATTTTTTCTTTAACTTTAGATCAAAAAGATTCTATTATGTGTGATCTATTAGGCTTTCATCCATATTGGCAATGAATTTATTGACAAACATCATGATTAATTTCTAGCAAAGCATCATACCACTTAAATACCAAGAATAGATTTGCAGAAATCAAAACCTTTCATGATAAGGTATAGCTATGTAATTCAATCCCTTTGTATCTTAATATTCAAATTGGACTTAGGGTATGGTTTATGTGTCAACCCTGATTCTAACATCCAATTATAGATGCAAGTTTAACTGTGTGCTATCTTACAATTGATTATATATAAAACTCCTTGTATGTATGAATCTATGCATAGGGTTAGGATTTTGATCATAGCATAAGTGTCAAAACATCTTTTGAATATTTTTCCTTATTACCAAGAAAGATGAATTCTTTCTTGGTCAATCACTACCTTCATATACTTCATGGTACATCCAAAATTATTTGTATATACTCTTTAAGAGTGTAAGTTTAGAATAAAATCAAAGTACATAATTCCATACATAAGATATCGTATTGATCTCAAGTCTAAAGATCACTTATAACACTTTTCATATAAGAAGTCCATTAACACAGAGTAATATTCCATATGGTTTCTTATGATAGATCAATCTAGTCATATGTTCTATAACATACACCCATATGTCTATGTAGATATCAACATATCTACAGTGTATGAAATTATTGCATTCTTTTAAAAGAATGTGACATAACATATATTAGTTTGCTCATGAATAATTAATATCATGTTTTCTTAATTATTTTACAACTAGGGATATTTATAGATATAACTATATGCATAAATTATCTTATGAATTGTAATTTATTTATATATAATTATATTTCAAGGATTTTATCAATATAGAACACATATATCAATATATATGTATTATAACAAAATTGATAAATAGGCCAAAACATCACGTTTAACTAAATATATTGTTGACGTCAAATTTTGGTAATGGTCCAAACTCTAGCTAACAGGGGGATTCTTCTGGATATCTGACCTTCATCCAATTCAAGCACGGTAAAAATAGTAAGATAAACAAAGAAGAAGCAAAGAACAAAGAAAAGACATAGGATTTAACATGGTTCGGCCAAATCTGGATATCATCGGACCTTACATCCGCGGTAGCATGTTATTGAGACAATATTTATGCAATGTTACAATGTTTGATCTCTGTTTTGGTAGAGTTTTGGTATAGTCTAACCGCCCCCTTTACAGAGGGGCTCCTTCCTCATATTTTGAGAGGAACCAGTCTTCTCATCCTTCTTGTCAGGCCTTTTTGAGCTGAAGGTCTCATCCCACTTGATCTGCTTAGCAACTCACTTATAGAACTCGGTGAGATATTTCACTGAGGACTTGTACAGACTCTTCTACAGTTTCCCATCTTTACAGAGTCCCGTAGAGATGGTAGCCAGCATAGTTTCTTCAGATGGATTCTCCACTGAATTAGCTTTGACTTTGAATATGGCGATATAGTCTTTCAACGACTCGTGCTTGTGCTAAAAGATCATAGTGAGGTGGTAGGAGCGTGTGTCATTTCTTCAGTGCCTAATACTAGCTGATAAATTTTTATTGATAGTCTTCCCAACTGCCAATTAAGTGAGCAGGGAGGCTTTTAAACCAAACCTGAGGTATGACTCCCAATGTAGTCGGGAACACTCAGCACTTGACCAGTAGATCTGTTGTTTGCAAGTTCATCTGAACATTGAATATGTCTAGATGATCATATGGATCAGAATCCCCATTGTACAGCGGAATCATGAGAATCTTGAACTTAAGAGGGAGAATTCGAGCTTTGAATTCCTCCAAAAGTGGTGTACACTCCTCATAATGAGCTCGGTCACTTAGGGCTCGAAGGTATTCCTCCAACTGGGTTATATTCTGAAATAACTCCCTGACTAACGGGTCTCGCATTCCAGAATGCTGACTGGATGACTGTTGGATCCTCTAGCCCCCATTGTCGCAGGGGTCGGGACCTGGGGGTTGCTCTTGTGAGTAGCGAGCTGGAGAGTCACCTTGATTTGGATCGTCCACACATTGGGCTTGTCGCTGTTGGAGAGCACTTACGGGCATTGGGGCTTCGATCTATCTCTGCGTACCTTACGCTAATGATATGACAACCCTGGTTAGTTCTCCTATCATACATTCAAGTCTCTCATGGTGTTGGAGCCAGGCTTGTGCTCCGTCTGCGTCATTGGCAATGGGAACTGATCATACTAAACTAGCTGGAGGGATACCAGTAGTTTCCTTGATGACAGGAGCAATAGATGAGTCTGTTGTCGAGACATGGCCATCTGGAGGATGGGGTTGCACGTTTGAAGCTTTGGTGGCTCTTCCCTTGACCATTACAATAGGAAACAAGCCAGAACAGGTGAGATCCCCACAGACAGCATCAAATGTTAACGTCAAATTTTGGTAATGATCCAAACTCTGGCCAATAGGGGGATTCTTCGGGATCTCTGACCTTTATCTGGTTCAAGCATGGTAAAAATAGCAAGATAAATAGAGAAGAAGGGAAGAGCAAAGAAAATACATAGGATTTAACGTAGTTAAGCCAAATCCAAATATCATCGGACCTTACATCCATGGTAGCATGTTATTGAGACAATATTTGTAAAATGCTACAATGTTTGATCTCTGTTTTGGCAGAGTTTAGACATAGTTTGACCTCCTCCCTTGCAGAGGGGCTCCTTCCTCGTATTTATAGAGGAGGAGAAGGTTATAATGATAATTACATATGCAGTAAAACTATTACATCAACATTTAATGTACAAGACAGAATATACAGACTAAATCTCCTTTTTCGGCTACTGCAGATTGTCTTTTGTAGGCAAGCTCCATTCGACCATTAGGACAAAGAATGACTAACTCTTCTATCTAGAGAGTACGGGTCATTTGTCACATTTTTTTGGCTGGATCACACAATCCAGGGTTACACTTATTGTTCTGGATGGGAATGTTAAACTCGCTCGGGCAAGTTATGAGTACGAACCGAAGATGTCACCTCGCGGTGCAGGCTGAAGAATATAGCGATTTGGGGATTGTTTGAGCCAGTCTTATGTCGCTCTTTAGACTTCTCACATGTCCATCTGGTACAAATTGATTTCTTCATATAACATATATTAAGATATATATATATATATATATTGTATCCATATCTTTACAACCAATTATCTCTATGGCATCTATACTAGCAATCTTTCACTTGACCTAAAGCCAATCACCTTTGTATCTTATCCTGATTCATTCTAAATGGTGATCAAATTTTTACTGGGATAGAGGCTTAGACAGGGGATCAACTATATTGTCATCTGTTGGAATTTGTTCGATTCTTATTTCATTGCACTCTATAATCTCTTTGATCAAATGGTAACACTTCATAACATATTTGGATCTTTGATGAGATCTCAATTCCTTAGCTTGTGCTATGCCTCAATTGTTCTCTCAATAAATTTCTATTATATTAAAAATGTTAGCAAGAACCCCTAGTTCAGTGTTGAACTTCTTTATCCAGATTGCTTTCTTTGCCACTTTCAAAGCTACAATATACTTAAGCTTTGTTTGTAAAATCTGCTGTGGTATTTTGTTAAGAACTTTTCCAATATATTGCACCTCCATTAAGAGTGAATATAAATTCTGACTGTTATTTTGTAATCATCCTGATTTGAAAGAAAACTTGCATCTGTGAAACCTCTAATTCTTAAATCAAGGTCTCTTCAATATATCAAGAACACATACTTAGTTCTTCTTAAGTACTTAAGGATGGTCTTGATTGCTATTTAGTGTTTTTTACCCGAATTAGCCTGATATCTACTAGTGACATGATGTCGCAAAAACTTATTGCACGTTTTAAAATTACCGCAAGCGCACGGTGTAGTTGTAACAAAGAACCGGCGAGTACGGGGTCGATTCCTCAGGGAAGTTCTACTTCTTTTTAATTACCAAAACAGTTACAATTCAACTATCCAGACAGATTAAAAATAGAGT
>JANHAO010007028.1:0-20772 GCA_026873985.1 Saraca asoca
TTAATTGAAGAGGTCTTTCGGTTGAGAAAGATCAAGTGGAGTAAACTTGAATTGTGATTTCAATTCAAGTTGAACCACTTTAAAAATCTATGCCTTCAATTCTTATTTTGAATTTTCATTTGTTACTGCTTATATTAATCTTCAATTATACAGTTTATCATCTAAATATAACTAAGTTAAGAAACAAACAAAGATTGTATAAAGGTCTCCAACGAGATAAGGGAAATATCCAAATCCATCTTTAATTCTGCATTTTAATTTTTGCCTACCATTCTATTAATTTCCTTGTTGTTTGAGGGACCTGACAATTTTCAAGGTTAAAGTGATGAAGAGCTAATGTGATGAGCAAGAAACCATGTGGCAATTACAATTGAGATATGAGAGAAATATTTTTGATTATCCATCAAGGAACAAGTATAATGAATAGATGTATAATGTTATCTATGGTAGATGACTTGTTTGTTAAACATACTAATGTTGTTCAGAATTCAAGGATGAATTCTTTTTAAGAGGGGAGAATTTGTAACATCCCGAATTTTCTAAAATGAATTTTGATAACAAAATGACTTTTCAGAAAATTTGAAAAGGGTAACTTTGAAAATTTTGAGAATTTAAAATTGTAATTATGGGATACAAAGTGTTCACACATAGTGGAAAAAGATTTTATGAATGATAGGAATCTTCAGAAAGTGAAAGTTCTCAATTCGGATGCTCTTAGAGCAAAATTTGTGTTTTTGGAATTTAATATTTGGAAAAACTTTAGAAAGATTGAAACTAGGGCTACAGGTGCCCAACAAGTGTAAACTTATAGTCGTTATGAAGGTAATTAATTTAACTAATTTGTATCAAAATTTCACGACTGTTGGTGATTGGTGATCATGTCAATTTTGGACCTTAGGCAAAGAAATTGGCAAAGTCATCAAAACAAGAAAAATACTACAAAACTTGTTAAGGAAGAAGTCAAAGGGAGTTGACCAAGTTTCTTTTCCATTTTCCCTTTAAGAGGCAGCTCCCCTTTTCCTTTTAAGCTCATTTACGGTTGCTTTAAGCAACCTTTCATCTTCTTCTCCAAATTTATTCTCTCTCTATAAGTACTCCTTCTCTCTTCAGGTAATCCTTCATCTTTCCCTTGTAATTTCTTAAATTTTTACAATTGATTTCTCTCTTCTTCCTCTTCAATTTGACATTAAAATCTTGTTAATTCATAAAGTAAAAGTTAAGTTATGAATTTTTAAAATTTGCTATCACTATTCACTTCACTATTCAACCCATGAATCAATATGATTTTTATGACGTTTTAGAGATTGAATATATTAGATATAACTTGTTTATATTAAATGGAATCATAATCTAATCATAAATGATTAGTTTAAGGGGAAAAAATCTTTGGAAAATTTGAAAGCTAATAAGATCTTCATTTGTGTTCTTGAAGAATATTGAAGATCTTTGTGATTTGTTAATTAGTTTATGCAAATGGATAAGAAAAGTTTTTGGTGATTATATAGCCAAATTTGAGTTTGAATGGATATGTTGAGATGTTGTTTGGTTTGTTGCAAAAATAGCTAAGTTATAAGCTATTATGGGTAAAGATCAGCTTTCAAGAGCAAGCCCAGCAAAGACAAAGTTACATAGCTCACTGAAGACGCCTAGTGAGAACCACCTTTCTCATTGCTAGAAGGTGACATAATGAGATCATCATAAGGCCAGCTTGCTAAGTACCTGACCATCTTGCTCAAGCTCGCTATGCTAACAATAATAGCACTGAGCTCGCCAAGCGATCTACCACAGCACCCCTAATTTGTTTATAGGCCATTTAATGACATAACAAAAATAAAATAAGAACCTTCCCTTGTTGGGTGTATTGTTCCATTTCCTTTCTATGTTCTTCTTCACTTGCTCATAGAGTTGCTTCATTTGTTTGGCCTTCCTCTGCTCATCAAGGCTAGCATGCTCCTTAATTGGTAATGGCAGCAAATCCAAAGGGGTTAGTGGATTAGAACTATACACAGTTTCAAAAGGAGAATATTGAGTGGTTGAATGTACACTCCTATTGTATGGAAACTCTACATGAGATAAACATTATTCCCAATTCTTTAAGTTCTTTTGGATGATAGATCTCAATAACATAGATAAAGTCTTATTAACTACTTTTGTTTGCCTATCAATTTAAGGATGACAAGTGATAGAAAACAACAATTTTGTCCCCAATTTACCCCCAAGGACTTTCCAAAAGGAGCTTAAGAACATCACATCTCTATCCTAAACAATGGTCCTATGCACTCCATGCAATCTCACAACCTCTTTAAAGAACAAATCAGCCACATGTGTAGCATCATTAGTTTTGTTACATGGAATGAAGTAAGCTATCTTTGAAAATCTATCAACCACAACAAAAATAGAGTCCTTCCCCTTGTTGGACCATGGAAAACTAAGCACCAAATCTACGGAAATGTCCATCCAATGTTCATTAGGAATGGAGAGTTAGGTATAAAGGCCATGAGGCATGATTCTAGACTTAGCTTCTGTTATATATGAAAATTGGTTCACCTTGGATGGGCATGCAAGAAGCCCAAAAGCAACAAAAGGACTAGTCAGAAGAACTGTCCGGATCGCTATGCCTTCAATCTGCGTCCAGCTCTTTATTTTCTCTAGCTCCAGCTCCCTTTCTATTTTGTGAAGGAAACACGTTGGGAAGCATCAGGAGCTTGGGTGGCTGAACAACTGCCTCACGGTGGAGCCGAGAGGACACAGTCTGAGATCCATATGAGATCTCTCCATGTTAGCAGAGAAGCCAAGTCTTCCAAACTCTCTATACAACAGACCATACATGCCTTAACGGAGGGATAGAATACCAGAAATGGTGGAGGTTTATCAGGAAACTCCATGGTTTGCTCAGTGTAGTGATAGAAGGGATTGCCTTTCCCTTATATAGAGCCAAAGCTGGATCAATCAAAGAATCCAGATTCACTTCCCCCAACTGTCATCATTTATGGCCTCGGAAAAGGCTAAGTTTGACTCAACAATAACTACCAGACACGTGCTATGAGAAGCATGGCCTAGAGCAGATGAAATGACAGCCTCAAGAGAAGACTTTAATTGACTAGAAATCAAAAAGTTTCAACTCCCAGCCCATGAAGTGAGCTGAGAATTTGGGGGGCTTATGTTATATGTGAAAATCGGTTCACCTTGGATGGGCATGCGAAAAGCCTAAGAGCAACAAAAGGATCAGTCAGAAGAACTGTCCGGATTGCTTTGCCTTCAATCTACGTTGTGAGTGCGACCCCTCGGCTTAAACTTGAGCCCAATAAAGAGAGTTTGATATCTCCTTCTTGATGATGTGTGTGACCTCGGATCATGAGATTTGATCAGCGAAGTGTGAGTAGCGATGTGAAGCTCACCAGATAGAAGACCAAGTCATGCCTTGCCCCAACGGACAAATGGGGCCTGCCTATAGAAGACAAATCTGCAGTAGCTGAAAAAGGAGATTTAAACTATATATTCTATCTTGTACATTAAATGCTGATGTAATAGATTTACTGTATATGTAATTACCATTGTAACCTCCTTTCCTCTATAAATATGAGGGAGGAGCCTTCTGTAAAGAAGATTCAAGAAAAACCAGCAAAAATTCTACCAAAATAGAGAGGGAAATCTGAGTGTTGTAACTCTATAAAAACACCATTTCAATATCATGCTACCATGGACGTAGGGTCTGGTGATACCCAGATTTGGCTAAACCACGTTAAATTTTATGTCTCCTTCTCTGCTCTTCCCTTTTTCTTTGTTTATCTTCTTGTTTTGTTGTGTTTGAACCAGAAAAGGCTAGAGATCCTGTAAGAATCCCCTTATTGGCCAGAGTTTGGATCATTACTAAAATCCAATGTCAATAGCTTCTTTACAAGTTATACAACTTCCACAAAGCACCCGTGGAAATGCCCATGGATCTAACTTCAATTCAACAAATTTAGCATTAAGATTGAAATAAAAAGAAGGATATTCATGCAACACTCTAGAAATATAGAAGGAAAGTGATAAGTGATGAAGATTGACACCACAAAAAGAAAGCTCTTTGATAAGTCTTCAAGTTCTAGTAAGAACCTTAGGAGAGGACTTCGCTCAAAAAAGAACACTCTTCAATTCTCAATCATCAAATCTCAATGGTGAGAGAAATATACCTCCCCTCGTAGCAATTAAGCTCAAATATGGGCTAGGTTACAAGTCCTAGACAAGCCCAATTAAATACCCATCCAAACAACCAAATAAACAAGCCAATTAGTTCTAAGAAATGGCCAACTAGTCAGCCAAAAACAAGTTGGCTGAAACACATACCCAATTTGCTGAAAATATTAGCTAGAACATAGTCCAAAAGCAAGACAAGCTCAAATCGTAATTCAACAAAAAAAAAGAAAAATAATAGGGTCAAATAGCCCCAACACAAAGCCAAAAAGGTCTCAAACATGGCCCTTAAAATAACACAAAATAATAGCCTAAACATTGTGACAAGGTCATTTCTAGATAGAAATTCTTTGGCAAATTGATGGTAAATTTTGAGGCTCCAAATGGTAGAACTGGGCTCTAACCTCATCATGAAAGTTGTAGAGCTTTCTTTTAGCTTTCCAACCATATAAAGATTAACTTGATCTAACTTTTAGAGCTTAAGTTTTAGCCCAAAACCTAAAATAGTGTCAAAACCCCAACATTAAGCAATTAATTTAATTAAGCTCTAAATCATGACCAAATCACAAAACAAGGTCAATTTACTAAATTAAATTTAATTAACATTCTAAGAGTTACAGTATGAAAGGAAATAAATAGGAAAATATTTTGCTCATTGAAGAGCCCTTGATGTCCCCTTGAGTGATTCCTTAAGTTTCCATCATTCCTCTTCTCTTCGAAAGGATTTGAACTTGAATCTTTAAGACCCGCTGCAAAAGGAGAAAGATTAGAAACAATAAAGAAAGTATTAACATTAAAAGACTTATGTTTTCTCTAAAATATCACTTTGTCATAAGCTCTTTAACTTGTCCATATGTTGGCCGATTGGGTTTGGGAACTCCAAGAATGAAGTGAATTTGGTGTTCTATCCCTCTTGATGTTGGCAAGTCATGCAACACTTTTTTAGGAAACACCTCTTGAAATTCCTACAAAATCAACTCAATAGCACTAATGATTATCATTCAAAATAGCACCCTCACACATGAAAACTAGCATAGGCTAATCCATATACATGGCTTGCCTAATGTCACTAGTCTTAGCAAAAACACTCAATCTCTTCTTCTCTTGTTTTTCCTTTTCTCTCAACTCACTTTTGTCACTTTTTCTCTCTTTTTCTTCACTCTTGTTCTTTTATTCTTCACTCATTTTCTTCTCTCTTTTTATTTGGTCTTCCAAAATTTGCTTAGGAGTGAGGGGTACAAGATTAATGGTTTTGTTATCCTTCTTGAAGCTATATCGGTGTAAGTAGCCATCATGCATGACATGTCTATCAAATTTCATTGGCCTACCAAGCAATAAATGGGCAGCTTGTATAGTAACAATATCACATAAAATTTCATCTTTATACCTCCTTATAGAGAATAAAACTAGCATTTGTTTTGAAACCTTTACCTCCCTACTTTCATTCAACCATTGAAACTTGTAAGGAGTGGGATGATCTAGGGTATGCAAGGCTCACTTTTCAACCATGATTGTACTAGCAACATTTACACAACTTCCCCCATCAATAATCACATTGCAAAACATTTCCCATGATATGGCATTTGGTGTGGAAGATGTTCTCTCTTTGGTTTTCATTACCCTCCTTTGTTTGGGTACTTAAAATCCTCTTCACTACTAGTGTTTCTCCTTCAATTGCCACATCACACACCTTATTGCTCTCTTCATTACTTGAATTAGAGCTTTCTTCCTCCTTTTCTTGTTCACTAGCTGACTCCAACTTCCCATTAGCATTCAATGTCATGACCCTTTTGTTAGGGCATTCATAAGCATAATAGTTGTGGCCCAAACATTTAAAGTATTTGATGTTTCTTTGGTTTTGTGGCACCTCCATTTGCTTTTGCCTTTAGAATCATCACCCTTTGGCTTTGAGGAAGTTTCAACCAAAGTCCTCTTAGTAGCTTGGAAGTCTCTTGAATTATGCCTTTTATCCCAATTAATCATCAAAGATGAACTTGATTGATGTGCAACCTTGGAAGGAAGAAGTCTTTCTCTTGAGTTACCTCTCCACCTTCATTGCCATGTGTATCATGCCTTCAAGTTCCACATAGTGTTGTAGCTCAACTATATTGGCAATGTCATGAATCAACCCATGAAGGAACCATGCCATATTTACTTCTTTATCCTCCACCAAATTTGCTCTTATAATTGCCATCTCTATCTCTTTGTGATAGTCTTCAACACTTTTAGAACCTTGAGTAAGTCCTTGAAGCTATTGATACAGCTCTCTATAATAGTGTGAAAAGACATATCTCTTTCTCATGATAGTCTTCAACTCTTGCTAAGTTACCATGGGTCTTTCCAAGTTTCTTCCTCTAAGTTGCACAAGTTGATCCCACCAAATGATAGCACAATCAATGAATTCCACAATAGTCAATTTTACTTTCTTTTCTTCCAAATAGATATGACAATCAAAGACTAGCTCAGCCTTCTTCTCCCATTCAAGGTAAGTACCTAGATCACTCTTACCTTGGAAAGAGGGGATTGTTATCTTGATATTATGAAGTTCTGAATCCACCATTTCTCTTCAAGGTCTCTCATGTTTTCCACCCAAGGTGCTCTTATCCCTTCTTCTTTCACTCCTCTCGGTTTCATATGGTAAAGTGGACAACTCCTCTTCTTCTCTTTCAACTCTCCAATCCTTTTCATTACTTCCATGTTGCTCATGATTTCTTCTTGATCTTCTTTCTGAGAATGTATTTTATGTTCCTCCTTTGAGATTCTTTGATCAAGTGCATCAAGTTTCACATTTACTCTTTCAAATTATTGTTGTATGGCTCTAAGAGTAAAGATGACTTCATTGAGTTAAGATCCTCCACCTTCTATCATTGAGTAAGAAATAAATTCTATAAAATAAATGTTCAAAAAATATGGACTTGACAAATCACACACTCACAAGTGTTTTTGATCACTCTACTTGGGTTTTGTTCACACAATTAGGCTTTTACCCTTTCTTGTGCTAACACACTCTTGCCTTTTACCACTCTAGTCCTTTCCTTTGAGTCCTATGAGAACTAAGTGGCAAAATCTTGGAGTTTACACAATTTAGCAATCCAAATCACTTAACACTCAAATCACTAAAATGTAGCATGAACTAACAAGAACAAAGAAGCAAGGAATAAGCAAGAAACGCAAAAGAAATTAGACAACACAATGGCATAGACTTCTGGCCATTTTCAAAGAATTCCAAGAAAAAATAGGGAAAAATATCAAGCGATTGCACCATACTTTAAGTTTTAAGCTAGTATTTTGATCATTCAATCCACTAAAAACATATTCAAGTTAATTACAAAAGAAATTGACTCAAAACAAGTCACCACATTGACTAGGACTAAGCTCAAAAGTTATAGAAAATTTCTCTTTGTTGGACAACACTTGTTTTCCATTTTGTAACTTTTTCTTTTACTCTTTTCTTTATTTTTTTCTTCTTTTTCATTATTTCTTTTGCTCCTTTTCCTTTTCTTTATTTATGCCTTTCCACTCTTGTTTCTTCACCTCTCTTTCATTTTTCTTTATAAATTGCTATGTTGTCTAGAATTTTGGTTTTTATAGCACTTAGCACAACTTTTGAGTAGCCCAAAGACACTTTAATGCAATCACAATTGGCACAAATCAATTTTCAATTATGTGTACTCAAAATGAATATGCCTAAGATGCAAAACACAATCAAAATTAAGCTAGGATAGTAGCATAAATTTTGGAAAAGTTAGGCCTAAAATTTCAGCCAATAGGGCAAAAACAGGGGACAACAGCAATATTTGATACAATTGTGTGAAGAAATGGCTCTAAATCACACCAAATGATGTATAATTTAGTCCCACACTAGCTGACACACAAGAATAAAGCAAAACGACACTAAAACAAATCAACAAGTACTTGAAATGCAACAAAGAACAAGAGGAAAATTTTACAAAATGTTTAGTAGAACCTTCATTAGAACAAGCAAGGAAATGAAATTGAAATGGAGCAAATCAACTAGAAAAAATTTTACTTAAACAAAGCTAACATCAAACACTTTGTGTGTAATAAGATCACAATTTTTTTCCCCAAAATTGATGTAGAAAATTGGGAAAATCTAACCAAATAGAAGTAGAAAATCAAAACAAAATAGACAAAAATTCAGCAATCACCTGCAACTCATTTAGACACCAATTGATCAAGTAATCGACCTAAAAAATGTAGGCAAAATTTTAGAGACATATATCTTGAAATTGAAAGGAAAATTAAATTAAAAACAAGGAAAAATTGAAAAGATATCACCTAAATTGGAAGAGTCAAAGCTCTGATACCAACCTGATGTGATCTCCCATAGAGATGCCCTTGGATCTATCTCCAATTTAGCAATTCAACACCAAAATTGAAATAAAAAGAAGGATATTCATGCCACCCTCTAGAAAGATAAAAGGAAAGTAATAAATGATGAAGATTGATGTCACAAAGAGGAAGCTCTTTGATAAGTCCTCAAGTTCTAATAAGAACCCTAGGAGAGCACTTTGCTTAAAGAAGAATACTCTTCAATTCTCAATCATCAAATCTTAGTGGTGAGGGAAATAGGTCTCCCCTCATAGCAATTAGCTGAAATATAGGATAGGTTATAAGTCCTAGACAAGGCCAGCTAAACACCCATCAAAACAACGAAATAAACAAGCCAATTAGGTTTAAGAATTGGCCAACTACTTAACCAAAAACAACCTAGCCAAAATACATACCCAACTGGTCAAAAATATTGGATAGAACATAGCCCAAAAGCATGACAAGCTAGGGCAATTTGATGGCAAATTTTAAGACTCCAACTGGTAAAACTGGGCTTTAACCTCAACATGAAAGTTGTAGAGCTTTCTCTTAGCTTTCCAACCATATAAAGATTGATGCAATCCAACATCTAGAGCTCATGTTATAGCCCAAAATCTAAAATAGTATCAAAGCCCTAAAATTAAACAATTAATTCAACTAAGCTCTAAATCATAACCAAATAACAAAACAAGGCCAATTCACCAAATTAAACTTGATTAACATTCTAAGAGGTAGAGAATGAGACAAAATAAATGGGAAAATATTTTTCCCATCAAAGAGCCCTTGTTGTCCCCTTGAGTGATCCCCTAAGTTTCCATCAACTTTTCTACGTCATGCTTCATGCCTGGCCAAAAGAAATGCTCTTGCAAGATAGACAATATTTTAGCAATGCCAAAATGTCCCATTGAATTTCCCATTTACTTATCTGATAGGCAAGTCCCTCAATGATCTCTTACACACACATAATTTCTTTTCTTTGAAAAGATAGCCATCTACCCAAAAGTATTTCCCAAAAGTAACCCTCTCACAAGCATTGAACACGCTAGCAACGTCATGGTCATCAACATACAATTCTTTAGTGTGTTCAAATCCCAACAATTTAGCATGCATAGTGGAGATGAGTGTATACATGCAAGAAAGGGCATTGGCTACCACATTCTCTTTACCTTGTTTGTATTGAATGGTTTACGGAAATAACTTAATGAACTCCATCCATTTTGCATGGCTTTAGTTTAGCTTCCACAAGCTTTTCAAGTGCTTCAAGGACTCATGGTTAGCGTGGATGACAAATTCTTTTGGCTATAGATAGTTCTGTCAAGTTTCCAATGTTCGAACTAAAGCATAAAGCTCCTTGTCATATGTTGGACAGTTGAGGGCTACTCCATTCAGCTTTTCACTAAAAAATGCAATGGGACGCCTTTCCTACATCAAAATAGCTTCAATATCAAGTCCCAATGCATCATATTCAATTTGAAAAGCTTTTGAAAAATTTGAAAGAGCAAGTAAAGGGGCTAAAGTTAATTTTTCTTTCAATAAGTGAAAGGCTCTCTCTTGCTCACTCTTCCACTTGAACCCTACATTCTTCTTTACAAATTTACTCAATAGGGCTACCATGGTACTAAAATCTCTCACAAACTACTTATGAAAGCTATCTAACCCATGAAAACTCCTCACTTCACTCATAGTTTTAGGGGTTGGCCAATGGCTAATGGCTTTCATTTTTTCCTTGTCCATTTCAATCCCATTGCTAGTCACCACATAACCCAAAAAAAAATTAATTTTTTCCAAGCAAAAGGAACATTTCTCAAATTAGCATACAATTTCTCATCCTTCAAACATTTCAAAACATATTTCAAATGTTCAACATGCTCATATTCACTTTTACAATAAATAAGGATATCATCAAAATAGACAACCATAAAATTTCCAACGAAAGCACATAAAACATGGTTTATTAACCTCATGAATGTGCTAGGGGCATTTGTTAAAGCAGAAGGCATAACTAGCCACTCATACAAACCATGCTGAATTTTAAATGTAGTTTTCCATTATTATCCTAACCTCATCCTAATTTGATGATAACCATATTTCAAATCAATTTTAGAGAAAACACAATAGCCATGGAATTCGTCTAACAAGTCGTCAAGCCTTGAAATAGGATGTCTGTACTTTGCACTTATTTTGTTGATTGACTAGCAATCAATACATATTCTCCAAGAGCCATCATTCTTAGGCATAAGCAAAATGAAATTACACAAGGGCACATGCTCTTTCTAGTGTAGCCTTATACCATGAGCTCCTCCACTTGTTTTTGAATCTCCTTGGCTTCTTTTGGATTTGTTCTTAGGGCTCCCAGATAAAGATATAAAGTCATGGATCTTGCCCTTATTCTTTTAGGGGAATTTGTATACACCTTTATGGATTATGAATTCTTCTTTTAATCTTAACAGAATTGAGATTTATTGCCTCAAATTGAGAAGTACAATAGACAATTAAAATAGTAATATATCCAGAGTGTAGAATTGTTAATTGTGTAGTAAAATAAATTGTGTAGCAAAATTGTAAATGTAGGAGTAGAAAGATAGAAATAAAAGATACAAATTTTTAAAGTGATTCAACTTGAATTGAAACCACAATTCAAGTATACTCCATTGGATCATTCCTCAATTAGAAGATCACTTTTATTATAACACAATCAGGATTGAAATAGGCTCCTGATTTGTCAGTTCAAAATACAATAATTACACAGGTTTCTTGCTAACTTAAAAATAAACACAAGACTTAAAATAGGCTCTTACTGACCTAAACAAGATTCCTATCAACCTAGAAATCTCAATAGAAAAATAAAGGTAAAAAGGATTAGGTAAAGTAAGAAATACAATGCCACAAGTTTGAGATCAAATCTCAAATAGCTAAGATGAATTTAGCAGAGCTTTAATTTAAAATCTCTTGATTAAATCTTAGAAATCTTGTGAAGTAAAGAGAAATCTGGTTTTGCACTTTTGCTCATAGATTTTTGCACTTGAAGAGAAGAGAAGAATATGAAATCTGATTAAAAACTGAAGGTAGTTAGGACTTTTATAACTATTGTAATTAACTGTAATAGAATAACTAACTTTTGGTTAGTGAATCAATTTGTGAATCGATTCAGAGAGGTTACAACTAATGAATCGATTTGGTAATCGAATCATAGCCATTTGACATTAGGTCTCAAATCTATTACTGAATCGATTTAGATCAAAATCCAAACCTTCGGTAAAAAGAATTTTCCAAAACTTTTCTTCACAAATCGATTCATGAATTGATTCTAGTATGTTTTTCACAAGTTCTTTAATGAAATGGTTCATGAGTCAATTCATAAGGTGAAAAAGGTTTTATAAAATCTGTACTTGTGAAAAATCATTTAAAAACTTTGTCTTTTCAAGCGGGTTGTATCTACCTCATTATTAGTTAAAAAATATTTGAATCAAACTTCATTTGAATTCATTTATAAAAGATCCTATTAAAATAAAAAATTCCTAAACCTATTTTCAAATCTCTTGAATCACTTCCTTTGAACCTGTAAAATCAAATCAAAATACTTAAATATATTGTCAGATAAAATTGTTTTTAAACATTAAAACTAAGGAAAATATGTAGCTAGAGTAACCTAGGCTAATAGTTCTAGAGGTTGGCTAGTTGGGAATGGAGGCTTTAGGAATGAAATCAATTTCGTGTTCAATTCTTTTGATATGGCAAACCGTGGGGTACTTCCTTGGGGAACACCTCTTGATATTCTTGTAAAATAAACTCAATGGCACTAAGCAAAGCATTAGTTTTATATTTATCATTTAAAATAGCACCTCTACACACAAGAACTAGCATAGGCCGATTACAATACAAAGCTTGCCTTATATCATTAGCCTTGGCAAATACACTTTGCTTCCTTTTTTTCTTGCTTTTCACTTTCTCTTGACTCTCTTTTACCACTCTTTCTCTCTTTTTCTTCACCTTTATTTTTCTCTTTTTATTTGATCTTCCAAAGAGGGTGAGGGGTACAAGAGTAATGGTTTTGTTGCCCTTCATGAAGCTATACCGATTTAGGAAGCTATCATATATGACATGCCGATCAAATTGCCAAGGTCTTCCAAGTAATAAATGGACAGCTTGCATTGGAACAACATCACACAACACTATGTCTTGATACTGCCCTATAGAGAATGAAATTAGCACTTGTTTTGTTACCTTTACCTCCCTACTTTCATTCAACCATTGAAGCTTGTAAGGAGTGGGAGCTAATTTTTCAACCATGATTGCACTAGCGACATTAGCACAACTTCCCCCATCTAAAATCACATTGCAAACCCTTCCTTTTACATGGCATCTAGTGTGAAATTGTTCTCCTTTTGCTCACCAATTCCCTCTTTAGCTTGGGCATTCAAAGCTCTTCTCACAACTAGTGCCTCTCTTTCAATTGCCATTTTTAACAAATCATTGCTCTCTTCACTACTTGAAATGGACTTGTCTTCCCTCTTTTCTTGTTCACTAGCCAATTTAACTTCCTATTGGCCTTCAATATCATGGCTTTTCTATTAGGACACTTAAAGGCATAGTGGCCATGACCCAAGCACTTAAAACACTTGATATTTCTTTGTTTTTGTGGCACCTCCAACTTACCTTTGTTTCTTGAATCTTCCTTTTTAGCTTTTGAGGAAGTTTCGGTTGTGTGTTTCTTGTAGGCCTTGAAGTTTTTTTGCTCTTGTTTCTTGTCCCAACTAGACTTCCAAGAGGAACTTGATTGATGAGTGTGCTTGGAAGAAGTCCTTTTCTTAAGTTGTCTTTCCACCTTCATTGTCATATGTACCATATCCTCAAGCTCCACATAATGTTGTAGCTCAACTACATTAGCAATGTCTCGATTTAGACCATGGAGGCATTAAGCCATAGTAACCTCCCTATCCTCCTCCATATTAGCCTTTATTGTTACCATCTCCATCTCCTTGTGATAGTCTTCAACACTCTTGGATCCTTGAGTAATGCATGGAAGTCTTTGATACAACTCTCTATAGTAGTGTGAGGGCACAAATCTCTTCCTTATAACTATCTTCAATTCTTCCTAAGTGGAAACATCTCTTTCAAAATTTCTTCTTCTACCTTTCACAAGTTGATCCCACCAAATAATAGCAAAATCCATGAATTCTATAACCACTAGTTTCACCTTCTTTTCTTCTGAATAGTTATAACACTTAAAGATTAGCTTAACTTTCTTTTCCCATTCAAGGTAAGCTTTCTAATCATTTTTCTTCTTAGTCTTTCATGTCTCCTTCCCCCATGGCCTCTATCTATGTTTCTCTCACTTCTTTTGGTTTCATAGTGTAAGGTAGACAACTCTTCTTCATCTCTCTGATCTTTCTAATCTCCCTCATTACTTCTATGTTGGTCATTTGTCCTCCTAGTTTTTCTCTCATGATGATGTCTTCTATTCTCCACACTTGTGATTGTTTCACCAAGGCCATCAATCTTTACATTCACTCTCTCAAACTATTGTTACATTACTCTTAGAGTGAACATGACTTCATTAAGTTGTGAACCACTTTGCTCCATCTTTTGAGAAAAAATAAATAAGATTCTATGAAACAAAGGTTAAAAATATATGGGCCTCACCAATTCACACACCTCACAAGTGTTTGAATCATTCCACTCATGTTTACACTCACAGTTAGTCTTTTTCATTCTATTGAGCTCATAAACACACTTGCCTTTTACCACTCTAGTCCCTTCCTTAAAGTCCTATAAGAATTTAAGAGACAAACCTTAGAGTTTTACAAAATGTAGCACTCAATATCATACAACACTCAAGTACTAAAATGTGGCATGAACCAAAAAGAATAAGGAGTAAGGAATCAACAAAGGAATACAAGAGAAATGCAACAAGTTTCGACTAGTAGGGGAATTTTAGTGCAGAACCAAAAAAATGCAAGGGATTTCAACAAGTTGCAAAGGAAATTATGAAGTAATTAAACTTAAACTAGATTTCTAAGCTAGAATATTGATCATGCAATCTAACAAAAACATAATCAAGTTGATTACAAAGGAAATTGAGTCAAAATAACTAATTAGTTTGGCTAGAACCAAGCTCTAAAAGTTACAGAATTTTTTATTAGTTCCAATTTGAAACAACACTTGTTCTTTTTCTATTTGCTCTTTGTTTTTTATCTTTTACTCTTTTGCACTTTTGCTTATTTTGTTTTTGGCTCCTTTTCACACTTTTCTTTCTTTTGTTTTTGCTTTTCCATTAGTGTTTTCACTTCTTTCTTTTATTTTTCTCATCATTTTCTTTTGCTGTCCAAAATTTTTTTTATTTCCAACATTGGCAACAGATTTTGAGCAGCCAAAAGACAATTATATTCAACCATAATTGGACTAACATAATTTCCAAAGGATGTACTCAAATTGAAGATGCTTTTGGTAAAAAAACAAGATCAAATTAAGCTAGGACAATAGTAAATTTTTTCAAAGAAATCTAGCAAAGTTTTAGCTACCAACAGGGACATATGGACAGCTAACAAAAGTTAATGTAATTGAGAGAGAAATGGAACCAAATCACACCAAAATGAAGTATAATTCAATCCCACACTAATGAAAATACAATGACACAACAAATGACACTTAAACAAATTGACAAACACTTGACAAGCAACATAGATAGGAATGAAAATCCTATAGAATTTTTAGCAGAAACTTCAACAAAACAAGCAAGGAAATGAAATAGAAATAAAACCAAAAAAGTAGAAAATTTTCAATCACACAAAGTTAAGATCAAATACTTAGTATACATAGACAAAAAAATTTTCTACACAAAATTATGGTAGAAATTGCAGAAAATTGAAGTAAAAACTATAGCAGAAGGGCTCACAAACAGGCAAAATTTTTCAACACTCAAATGAACATAATTGGATTTCAATTTGACAAAATTTTAATCAACCAAAAAATAGGATAGAAAATTTAGAAGCATAAACAAGAAGAAAATGAAGATATATCACCTAAAATGGAAGAGCTAAAACTCTAATACCAAAATGATGTGATCTCCCATGGAGTTGCCTATGAACCTACTCTAATTCAACAAGAATTCAAAAATAAAATTGAAAAAAAAAAAGAATATATTCATGCCACACTCTAGAGAGGTAGGAGGAGAGTGATAAGTGATAAAATTGATGCCACAAAAAGTAAGCTCTTTGATAAATCTCAAATTCTTGCTAAAACCCTAGGAAAGCACTCTTTCAAGAAGAAACACTTCAATTTCATAAATTGATCAAATCTGAATGGTGAGGGAACATGCCTTCCCTTATAGAACTTAGACTCACTAATGGGCTAGATTAAAGTCCCACACAAGCCTAACAAAATTAACATATAAGCTAGCCAAACAAATAAACAAGTCTAGACCAAAATAAGGCTAAAACATCAACCAACAAAAATAATTTAAAAAAATCCACCCCAAAGTGGCATTAAACAACCCATAAACCAAGCTAGATAGTTGTCCTAAATTAGCCACTAAAATATAGAAATAAATGGGATCAAACAGCCCCAAAATAATAACAAAAGGTCTCAAAGGCAACCCATAAAAATAATACAAAATAGTAGCCCAAAACATGCTTAAAAAGGGACCAAAGGAGCAACTATATGGCTGCCCTAAATGGCCAATTGTTTACTGTCCAAGTTGGCACCCAGGTGGCCCGTAAGTAGATGGCAAAGCTTCCAAGCAAATAACTCTTGAACCTCTATGTCCTAGCTCCTCATGTGAACTCCAAAATATGTGGCAAAACCCTTGAATTGCTTTTCTCATCTTCTTTGCCTTAGCTCTAGTCACAGGACCACTTGGCACACATAAGGCTTCTTGGTGATTCTTGGCTTGGTCTTATATGTTCTCATCCTTGGTTCAACAATGGAGGCTAGGTTTTGAAACAATGGTTAAATACATTAAAATGGAAGGGATACATTGGGTTTGATCCTTTATGTGTGGTCATAGGCCAATCCATGACTCATAAAATTTTAATCATGTCATAAATGGATAAATAGGTTATTTTCAATCCATCCATTAGTGACTTGATCCAAGTCCATTCAAACCATCCATTTTCCAACCTTAGTTAGATCCTTGAATCCTAAAAGGACCATCTAATTTGCATGAGTTTTGACCCATGTTTCCAAGAAGCAAATTGAAAGACGTTGGATTATATATTTTATGTTAGCCTAGATAAAAAAAAAAATTTTTTTATGTCTACAATGACAAAACAAAAGATAATGGAAAGGCATGTCTTATAGGGGATGGTCAACTCAAATTAAGATTAAGTCTTTGGAAAGTACAAGTGAATTCAAAATAAAAGACCAATAGCAATTGAAATAAGATTCTTATCCAAACTCAATATCAAATCTTGGGCCTTCAAATCCTTTCTTTTAGCCTTAGTTATAATTTCGGTCCCTTATATACAAATTTATTGCATTTGGTCCCCTTTAAATGTAATATTCTATTTTGGCCCCTCTAATATACAAATTGGATCATATTTAGTTTATACTAGTAACTTTTGTCAAATTGAAGACTAAAAATCCTAATTGGCACATAGAGTTCTAATAGGGCTTCTATTTGGCAATAAATGAGAGGGAAATTAGTTAGTCATATGATGCTAATGGGTAAATTAAGGGATTTTCTCGCTTTAGATGAGTCAAGTGATTTGCATATTTTTTTGATATAATAAGGTGAGTTTCACTAATTTTTCTCCAATTTTCTTCCTAATGGTTCTCAACTTCGAATCCAATTGTGATGCTTGTACCATATTTTCCTTTTTTAATGAACCTACCTGTTGGAGCATGTTGAAAATGATTTTTACAAGACTATTTTCGGAATGGAAAAGAAGTAAAGGATAATTTTAATTAAATTAAAGTTGGAGATTTCTATTTAATTATTTGATAATTAGTAGTTTGTAAATGATAAAGTGTATGCTTTTAGTTTAGTCATTGCATTTTAAACCATGTTTAAGTGAGTTCTTTTATAAAAAAAATGTGTACAATTATATGAAAGTAATTGGTTTAGTGAACTCTACTAGGTTCATCTTAGTAAATTTGTTTTTTTTTTCTTGGGTGGGTAGTAAGCCAAGACACTAATTATGATACATTGATGAGCTAGTAATATTGTCAATTTAAGTGATTTCCTTGCTATGAATTAAACAACTTATGTTCTATTTATATACTATATTTTTACAACTTAAAAATTTATATTTTTTTTATATATCTATATATTTTGATTAGTTGAGTGAATTTTTTTTTTAGTAGTTACTTCTCCTTAAATGAATGAAAACACATGCTTAAGTGCATGAGTATTCTTTTATCTATGCAAATTCTATTTATTAAACTCAATTAGAAGTAAGTGGAAGAAACAAATTTTAATAAGGTCCTATTTACTAAAATTTATTTTGTCTTCATTAAAAATGCTTTGAAACACTAAGTGAAAGAAGGCCAGATTAGTTTATTATCTTCGTTAAAACTTGATAGCCCGATACATAGCTTAAAACCCACTTCTATTGCTCTAACATCCCCATTCTCTTTTCTTTTCCATTAGACAACACCATAACAAAGGACAACTGCTTGCCTGACTGTCAACAAGGCAGTTTCCACCATGAACAGTCATACTTTTTGATGTGAACATGTGTTAAACTGCACCAGTTAACTAGGCTAACAAGTCACAAAAATAGCAAAGTGTACTTTACTGGTCCATCATTATTAATCGAGTAGCAACTTCATTCAACTCAGTTGGAGATGAGTTCTTGCCTTCCAATGAGTGGGTATGTTTTTCCTCAGAATCTCATTTTGGTTAGAAGTTTCTAAGAATTTGGTTAGGTATAGTAAAACCTTAAACCCCAAATTGTTAATTTGTAAACTTTGGAGATTGGGTTAGCTATAGGCTTTCAAGTTCAGATAGGAAACAAGTTGATATTCCTTTAAACCTAAAGAAGTAGTTGAGTGCCACTACCTTGTAGATTTTTTTTTTTTAAAAAAAATAATTGGGTTCTTGTAATGGTAAAAGTTATGTGGAAGGGGTGATTAGAGGTTATTGGAATTGTTGTGATGCATAGATTGAATTCTTACTTGTAACTACTTTTTATTAGAGAGTAAAATTTTCAAAATTTAGACCAAGGTGAGTAAATAGCTCATCTTTCAAATTTTGTTTTATTTTTGTGTATGACTTGTAATGAAATGTTACCAAATTAGAAGTAGTTGTTGCTAAAGTAATCGATTACATTAAGTGTGTACCTTGATAAAATAGTGGGATTTTACTAAATATTGTGAATGAAATATCATGGTATTGGATGGGAGAAAAAGAGCCCTCTGACCACCTCACCAATTTCCATACAATGAATAGAAATAGTTAGCAAAATGAAAGTTGTTTGTGATGGTATATCAACCTAAGGTGATTGTTGAATGTACAAGTGTGTAATTGGGAGTGGTAATGCTCCAACTTGTGTCATGACTTAAATATTTAATTGTATAAAGATTAATTTTAAAGTTGGATCTTAAGTAAGTTCTTAAGGCGACTATTCTATGCATTTGAAATAACATATTGATATGACCATAAATTATTAGAGAGATAAGGAGTATAGAAATTCAATTATCATTGAAAAGAATTACCATGGCAAGTTGCCTTAAGAAACTAACTTTTGGGCCCAACTTTTTTCTATATTGATATCTTTTGATTTGCATTATGGATGTACATTGAAATTTTGATAGGTGTATTGTTATTTCTAAAGGTGCTTTCTAATTACTCTTTTGAAGTGTTTAGTGTTTTTAATGAATTATTTGAAGTTGTCAAAGAAGTGCCCTTGTATGGATTATGAGTGGCTATGAGCCATTCCATTTGTCTTAGGGCAATTGGATTATTTTGAACTCTAAAAAAATTTGGCATCTAGCGTAAATAACAAAAATAAATAATAATCTCGAGGCCTAATTATAACATAAGAAATAAGAAAAAGAAAAGAAAATGAATGGAAACTATCTTTGCTGGCTATAAGCTTTGTAAGTAGAAAGATGAATATTACAATGAAATTTGTTATCACATGTTCACTAATTGATTGCTAATCATTCTTATATGTTGATAAAGATTATATATGTGCAATGGTATTTTGGTAGCCATATGGATTAGCTAGCAAAAATGTGACCCTTGAGTTATTGAAAAATTAGGAAATTGTAGCATGTTAGTAAACTAGTGATGTATATTATTCTCTTTTAAGCTGGTTGTCTTATGTCCTTACAATTCAACCAACAAAATACAAATAAAAAAAATGTGAGGTAAACCAATTAGATACTCTAAAGAAAGGATGTGGCATGTGTTAGATTCGCTTCAGCCAAGAGGGAGAAAATTTCAAAAAATTTTCAGTGGAGAAGAAGCACTTGGCCAAAACTCATCTCCCAAGATCCATTGGGATGAGGTTTCAATGTATCACATACATTAAATATAAAGTAAGAGGAAGCAAGACTAACCTTTAATCCAGCTCCTTTTGCAGCGAAAACATCTGATTTCTCCGATCACCTTAGGAGTCCACACATCCTCCCTCCACCGGTATCCACGCCGGAGAAGAACACCTATGGCCTCCTCAGCTTTTCCACTTGTGCTAGCAAGTATCCGGAAGCTGAAAGGACCAAAAGGAAGTCAAAAAGTCACCAGAATGCCGTCAGCCTTCTTCCTCCCTTGCCGGCTCAGCCATGGCCGAACCTCCCATGGAGAACACTTCTCCATTTCAGTTAAACTCTTCAGCAAAACTCAAGGGGAGAAAGGAGAGAACACACCAGAAACCATTTCTGGTCAGATCTGCTCCGGACACTGCCGGAACTGGCCAAGGAATGCCTTCCTCCACTGCGTGATCTCTTTCCCTATCAGCATCGGTTCGTCTCCCGCATGCGATGGTCGAATTCGACAAAATGAGGAAGATAAAGAGACGCCCCAAAACGGAATCGTTTTGGCCAAGCCACTAAGGCCCAAAATGACGTCATTTTATGCAATAGGAAAATAATTTTCTGATTTGCAATTTAGTCCCTGTAGTTTCATAAACTACAATTTCGGCCCAAGCAATTCCATCGAATTTTGATTTGGTCCCTGAACATCAAATATGTTCAAACATTGGCCATATCATTCCCCGTTATGCGTGTGACCCAGCAGGCCCCCAAAATATTGGCAAAAGTCCAAAATGCCCTTCAAACCCTTTGAAGGCATATGAAATTAATCCAATTAATTTCCTGATC
>JANHAO010007029.1:0-20618 GCA_026873985.1 Saraca asoca
TTGCTTAAGCAACTTAGCACTTGACCTTGCTTGGTAGTTATCAAAACTAAAACCTTGCCTCTTATTAGGACTTTGGTCCTTCTTGGTAAAAGTAGAACGTTTTGCCTTACACCTTGCTCCCTTATTCATGGTTGCTTGATGCATGAACACCTGTAAGAATTCATGATTGTTATCCTACAATAGAGTCAATGTATGCAATATGTTATGTGAAAATTGGTCCATCTCAATAATTTTATTCAAACATGATGGATTTGGAAAACGCTATGGTGTAGTAGGACTTGTATGCAAGTATGGACTTTTAGTTTTAGAAAACAAAACAAAAGCCATAAGAAGGGCATCAAATAGAAAGTAAAGAAAGCAATCCTACAATATATCAAGTGCCAAGATGCAAGTAAATGCAACAAAATTTGTCCATAAGTTTCAAGAAGAATGCAAACAGAGCACTGTGAATGCTATCAGAAATCCACAAAGAAACAATCTCCTTATACCTCAATTCAACTTCTATCATATCAAAAAACAAGCTCTTCATAGTTGGAGAAAATGTTGGAAATAGGATTCTGAAATTTGTAAGAATATAAGAGAATGCTTTGAAATAGTTCTCAAGTTTCTTTTGCACTTTAAAAGAAACAATCCATTTTTTCAGTCAGTGGTAATGTTTGGGATAGTCAAGTTGCATCCAGTATGCACAACCATAACAATAAGATGAAAATATATTTACTATATGATTAAAACACATTAAAACAAATATGTTTACTGTATGATTTATTCCAAATATAGAACAACATTCAACACATTATGCTCTTGTTAAAGTGGATAGACTTAACATAGCACATTACTCTTCTTCCATATAAGATAATTAATGAATTTGATAAACATAATGCCCACATTAGAACAAAGAACTTAGATTGATGAATACCTCATATGCAGAATGGGGAATCCAAATTTAAGACATTTCTCTTCTTACAATAGAAAATGTTATGTGAAAAGAAAGTCAAAATGACAACACTACCAGCATCATAAGAAAAGCAACCATATGTTAATATTTTTTAGGCAATAAAAGTATATGTTACTATTTTTAATAAATAATAAGAACCTTTTAAACATAAGAACAATTAATAAAAAAATTATTAATGAAATCTTTCTTATACAATTGCTTATTATCCAACTGTTTAAAACTCTAACTAATAGTATAAAGATGGTAAACTATTCCATAGACCCATATCTTATAAAAAAAATTTTTGTGATGACCCAAAACTTTGGTTATGACCAGCATGAATATCAATTACTTCATTGATAAACACCAACCTTTGATTTGATTTCATTATTTCACTGTAACCATGATTCACTTTGGTTTATTAATATGCAAGTGACTCAAGTTGAATAGATAAGGAAGAAAAGGGAACACATGTGATCTCTAACCACTAATATATATATATATATACAATTTAGAACTTACATAATGTACAAAGCCATCGCCCATTAAGTTACATGACTCTTTAAAGCTAGTGTTCTACATTTATACAAACTTTTTAAAATACAATTGCCTCTCCTTGGCTAGAACATTCTTTTACGGCACCCCAAGTTCCTTTAGGGATAAAACAAAATAAAGTTAGTTTAACCTATAACATATATGGATCCAAATGTATAGGTTAGGCTAACTTTTTCCCTATGAACTCGATGGCCATATTATGTACATTTTCAAAAAAATGATAAAAAAAATTGTAGATGGTAGATCCTCTAAGGATCAAACTATCCCATAGCCATCATTAGTAATACGTTTGGAGTTTGTAGAGGAATGATTTTTACCTCATGTAACACTTCACATCCTACCAAGTTTAAAATTATGACATAATGTATCTTAATTTCATATGCTCCTAACAAACTATAGACTGTAGTGGTGAATGTATCAGCTATGATTTCCATTGGTTGATTATTCACCTTACTTTTTAGTAGGGGGATTGACTATTAATTCTTGAGTATCTAAAAAATAATCCACAAAATAATGAGTCTAGGGCTTAATGAGATAATACATACCAAACATATGAATTCATATACTAGGCATATAATTATGTATATCCATAACTTAACCAAATAACCATTTCCCATGTCCTTTTCATACATGATTATAGAGTATTCAAAGACTCATCTCTAAGGTAAGTTTATATCATTCATTTTTGAGTATATTGTACCAATATTGGCTCACATATCCATATGCCATATCCTTAAGTTCATTATGTATGTCAATTTCATGATATCGAGTTCCAATATTCAAGTAATAGCCATATGGAACAAATAATACATTCAAATACATAGCCTGCCTTGTTACTCTAGATCAACCTTATCCCACTCATCCCAGCCTTTTTTCTCCAAGCTAGCCTTATCCTACTTATCATATTAGAATGTATAGATTTAGGATCTGGTTCATTTTTGTTCATCACATTCCATCATTCACATATCAAGTCGCAAAAACAACTAATCAAGCAATCAATCCATCCTCATAATGGATGCCTCATCAATTCCATATGGATACATTTTAATACTATTCACAACATGATTATTCACATATCATGATATCTAATTCCATGTCTTATGGGCATAAATAATTTTTACATAACATAATTGTTCGCAATAAACATACTTCTATAATCACAATCATTCATGACCATTGCAATGCTTTCTTAACTTATATTTGCATTATCTCTTAAACTTATTATTTAGAAATTATTATATGCACATCCATTGTATTCATTAATGTTAGTTTATAAACCACTCCCTTAGGATATCATATTTGCAATATATGTTTAATTGAGCTTTCTATGGTTTTGAATCAAAGAAATAGAGTGTAGTTCAAGTAAGGGAAAATGGGACTAAACAAATTGAAATTTTTTGCTGAAAGTATGATTAGAATCACGAGAAAAATCACTGAAAGAAAACAAGCATGATCATGATTAGAATTGGGAATTTATTTATGAAAACTTTCAGGAAGTCCAATTTCAAATATGATTAGAATCACTGCTTTCCAAATTTGAAAACTTTTGGGAAGTCCAAAATCACAATAAGAATAAAAAAATAGAGTAGGGTTAGTTGATTTGATTCATAAAATTCTAATTTAAAATTCAATTTGAATCAGTCAAGAAAAACTACTGGGTTTCTACTAGCATGATCATGGGTTCAGTTCAAAATGGTGCAATTCAACTCAGACGAGCACATTTTGCATATTAACAGTAGAAAAACAAGGGAACTCATTTCTAATACAAAGACACACTATATGATCTTATTATCCCATGTTTATGGAAGCATAAACAAACTCAAACTCAACTATTTCAACAACAAACTCATTAGTATCTCAATAATTCACTTAATCATTAAGTTTTATCAAATCACAAAACCCATTTTTACTAGCTTGCACCATAAATCAATAGATCTCAAGCAAGTATCACATCATAATTCATAAGAATAGTAAGTATCACTCACCTTAATAGCTTGAATACAAGAAATTACAACTATTTCACCAAAATCTTCTATGCTCTTTAAAATAAAAAATAAGAGCATATTAGCTTCTAATAATTTTTCCATAGATTTCTCTCATTAACTAATCGTATATGATTAAATTATGATTCCTTTATTATGAATAAAACTATATCTAACAAATTTGAGCTCCAAAGTGTCAAAAAATTTGATTAGATTCATGGGTTGAACGGTATCATAAATATTGATAAAAAAAATTCAGAAATTCATAGCTTGAGTTTTACTTAATGAATTAGTATGATTCTAATGTCAAAATAAAGACAAAGAAGTAAAGAATCAATAGTAAAAATCTGAGAAAATAATATGAAGATTTAAGGAGCTTACATGTAGAGTGAGAGTGTGAAGCTAAAGAGAGAAAGTGATGGCTTGATGAGGAAGAAGAAATGAAGTCTACATGACTTCCTTTGGGCTGAAACCAAAGAAAAGAAGAAGCGAAGTAGGTTGAGGGAGGGGTATTATAGGAAAAAATAAGTTAACTTCTCACTATTTACAAGTTGATCATTTCCCTCTTGAATAATTTTTATCATTTCTTCTATTTTGAGTTCAAATTTAACACACTTAGCAAATTCCAAAAATTACAAATTTTTAATACAAATTAGTTATATTAATTGCCTTCATAATGACTATGATTTTATGCTCATTCAATGTTCATAACCCTTGTTTCAAATTTTTTGAAATTTTTCGAAAATAGAATTTCAAAATTATGAGTTTTGTTCCTTAAACATTCTTGATCAACTCTTTAATCTTCAAAGGATTTTCTAAAATTCATATAATCAATTTTTACTATTTTTGGGTAACTCAAAATTTATAGTTTTGATATTCCCAAAAAAAATTTGAATCTTTTTTTTTTGGATTTTTTTGAAAAGCTATTTTAGTTCTAAATAAAGTTTAGAAATTTTGAGATGTTACATTTTTACCTAGTTTTGATTAAATTGAAGACTGGGTTAGTCTTAGATAGGTTTTAGGATAAAAGGCCCCAAAACAATTGGACAAAAAAAAATGGCTGAACTTAGTTGGAATTTGCTCGAACTCAAACTGGGTCAAATTGTAGTCCAACAGACCCGAAATGCCTACATTTTAGATGAGGAAGACATAGACACATCCAAGAATGCTGCCCCACATGTGGCTCTAGTGAATGAACGCTATGCTCCATCTTAGCTATGACAAACAATGGTGCGAATTGCACCAATGTGCTCCACTCTCAAAGTCCATTTTTTTGGGTATTTTTCTAGAATTTTTAGAATTAAAAATAATTTAATTATTTTTTACTCATTTTATTTAACTATTAATTTGAAAGTATATGGACCTAAAAAGTTTAGCATATGATTTTTACAATGAGACTATAGTATGTGATTTTTTTGAAATTTTTTTCGATGTTGTATTGTAAATAAATTATTTTTGGCATGTTTTGTGCTTTAAATAAAATTTTGTAGGAATCGTTAATTCACATTATGTCATAAAATTTTGTGTAATTGTGAGTTTGCCTATCTTGGGCCTAGTTACATAAAATTTTTTTAATGAAATTATTGAAATAATTTAATTGGATTAAAGGAGAGTATTATATTAATGATATTTAAATACCCTATCTATATAATATTATTAATATAGTTTGTTGTCTATAATGTGAATATAGGATAAACTATTATCTCCTTAAAATTCAACACCTTATCGGAGTTAAGTTTCAAAAGTATAGTATTTAATTCTTAAATTATATTATAAGATCTTAAGTGCTCTATCGATGTTAAGTCTTATAGTGTAATGTTGTACATAAATGATTGCATAGTTAAAGTTTATGAGGAAAATAAAATAAAAACATGATTAAAATGATTACATATGTTAAAGTATTGATAAAATTTCCTCTAGCTTCCACGATTATGCAATTGACTTCTGTTAAGATACTGAATGGGATGAATTATAAGGATTGGGCCGAATCTCTAAAACTTTATCTGGTGGTCTCTAGTCTTAATTTGACACATAGGGAAGAAAAGCCCACTATTGATGCAAATTTTACTATTTAACAAGGAGCCAAGCTTGAAAAATGGACACATTCAAATAGAGTGAGCTTGATGGTAATGAATTTCACAATAGACAAGACCATTAGGCAAAGTATTACTGAAACTAAAAATGCTAAGGTTTTTCTCGAGTCCATTATCGAGAAATATGTCAAGTTTGATAAGACTAAAAAGGATCAATACTTGTTACTTCTTGAGAATACTATGTATGATTGTATTAATGGAGTGGAGGAGCACATCTTGAAGCTGGTTCATTACTACAATAAGTTAAAAAGTATAAAGGTTGAATTAGTTGACTTCTACTTGATCTAGCAAACACTAGAATCTTTACTAGCTTAATTTGATGTTCTGAAGATGTCCTCTACCACCTAAAAGGGTGAATGGACAATTAATAAATTGATTTCTATTGTCAATCAGACAGAAGAGGATATGAGAAAAGGAAAGGTTCAAAATGTCAACTTTGTTTCCTATGGGAAAGGGAAAGGTTCAAAATGTCAATTTGTTTCCTATGGCTCAACTTTAGAACAATGAATAAGAGTGCATCAGATGGAAAAATAAAGGGAAGTTTACTTATCAAAAGAAGAAGAGTGAAAAGATTGAATAGCACTACAAGCCTAAGGAAGCTTATTTCAAGGGAAACTAAAGGTTCTATAAGAAATATGGGTAAAAGAAGGAAAACTACTTCAAATATAAGAAATAGGTTGAGAAGAAGAAGAAAACTACCCCTCTAGCACTAGTCTATTTTGAATCAAACATTATTGACATGCTATCAAACACTTGGTGGTTAGATATTAGTGCTACTATTCATGTGATGAATTCTTTGTAGACACTGAGAAATCTGAGGAAACCAAGTAATGCAGAGTTGATTGTTCAACTTAAGAAAGGCGAAAGATTCAAGTGGAGCATATAGGCATTGTTTCATTATGTTTATCTATTGAACATGTACTAGAACTCAAAAACACTATTTATGTACCTTCCATGAGAGGGACTTGATTTTTATAATAACCATGGATAATGATGGTTATTTAAGTAATTTTGGCAATTAAAAATTTAATTGGTTTTACAATTCATTTATGATTGGTACTAGTATATTATATGATGGATTGTACAAGGTCCATTTAGATCCTGGTTTTGTTGACTCGATAAATATGATAATTGGAAGGAAAAGAAGCTAGATTGATGAGAAATCTTGATGTTGTGACACAGATGTCTAGGATACATTTTTAGAGAAAGGATGCAGAGACTCATAAAAGAAGAGATTGTATATGATCTTAATTTCTCAAACTTTGGCATGTGTGTAGATTGCATCAAGAGAAAACTCCCTAATAGATCTAGAAAGGGGAAGAGAATAAAAAAATAAGATACCCTAAAGTTGATTCACATTGACAATAGTAGACCCATTACACCTAGTGCTATGAGTGGCTATAAATACTTTATTACCCCTATCAATGATTATTCCAAGTTTGGATGAATTAAGCTACTTAGTGAAGAATTTGAATCACAAGATGCCTTCAAGTCATTCAAAGTTGCAACTGGGCTCAAACTGGGGAAGAAAAATCAAATGTATTAACTTTGATAGAGGAGATGAATATTATAGCAGGTATGATGAGACTATGAGAAATCCAAGTCCTTTTGCCAAGTACCTACCAGGAGCGTGGGATTAAAGCCAATTACACCATGCCTAGGGCACCAGAATAGAATAATATTGCAGAAAGAAGAAATTAGACATTCACAAACTTAATAAGATGTATATTGGCTTATTCATCATTGCTAGAGTTCTGGTGGGGTGATGCCTTGAAGACTGCAACATATGGTTTAAATCAAGTTTTGAGCAAGCCGGTGCCTAAAACCCCTTATGGGTAGATTCATGGGAGAAAGCTTAGCCTAAGGCATTTTCATATTCAGAATTACAAAGTCAAGGTGAAATTGTGTATACAAAGAAAATTGATTAAAAGACCATTTTTAGGTACTTCATTGGCTATTGCAGTGTGTCGAGAGGCATCAACTTCTATTGTCCAACTTATTCAACCAGAGTGGTTGAATTTGATAAAGCCATTTATTTTAAGGATGAGTTGGATAGTGGGAGTTGGGTATCACACAACACAAGCTTTAGGCAAGAAAGTGTTGTAATTTGACTAGCACCATGACTTAAGTAATTTTTTGTTGTCTCACAAGTTGATCTAGTGCAACTAATGATAGAAGATCTAGAGCTGCAAGAAACTTGAATATGATGTTACCGATAATTCTATTTCAAGATGAAAAAGGGAGCTCGAGGTGAAATTGAGAGGTACAAGGTCAATCTTATAGCAAAAGGCTACACTTAAAAGAAAGGCATAAATTATAAAGAAACCTTCTCGCCACTATTAACTAAGGACTCATTTCAAGTTGTTATGGTAATGGTAGCATTTTAACTTAGAGCTATATTAAATGGATGTCAAAACAACCTTCATGAATGGTGACCTGATAGAGACAATATGCATGAAACAACTAGATGATTTCTAAGAGAAGGGTAAAGAATACCTTTTGTGTAAATTGAAAAAGGCCATATATGGCTTAAAGCAAGCATCTAGGCAGTGATATCTCAAGTTTCATGACATAGTGACATCTCTTGGGCTCAAGGAGAATATTGTAGATTATTACATCTATATGATGATGAGTATGAGGGGTTTTTTGATCTTGGTACTATATGTTCACAACATTCTCCTTGAAAGTAAAGACCTGAACCTATTGACTGAGAGAAAGAAAATGTTGTTAATGGATTTTGAGATGAAAGATCTTAGGAATGCCGATTTTGTTTTAGGCATAGAAATTCATCATGATAGGTCCCAAGGTGTGTTTGATTTGTCTTATTAGTCATACATTAAGAAAGTACTAAAGAGATTCAACATGTCAATGTGCTCTCAACTTTTTGCACCTATGCAAATGGGTGAGATTTTTTCAAAAGCCTAGTGTCCTTAAAGTGGCAGAGAAAGAGAAAAGGTGAAAACTATCTTATATGCATCTGTCATAGGTAGCCTGATGTATGCTTAGATATATACACATCCTCACATTACTTTTGTTATTGGTGTACTAGGGAAATACCTGAGTGATCTAGATTAGAGACATTGGACTACTACTAAAAGAGTAATGAGGTACTTGCTGGGTATAAAAGATTAGATGCTAACCTATAGGAGATCTCATGATTAAAGGCTATTTAGACTCAAATTTTACTAAATGTCTTGATGATCACAAATACACATTTGGATAGGTCTTTATGATGACAAGAGGAGCTATGTCATGGAAAAGTGTCAAGCAGTCACTTACAACAGCCTCTTATTACTTGTATTGGGCATGTTTCAATGGATCAAATGCTTGCAGATTTGTTGGCCAAAGGCTTAGCAGTTGGAATGTATCATGATCATATAATTAATATGGATTTGGCTAAGTTTTTTAATGTATTGGTTTAGTGGGAGTATTGTATTTAATGTCATTACATTTGTTATTTATCTTGAGATATATATATCAATGAAATATTCATAATTAAATATTCATGATATTGTTATTTGTGCACATTATCTAATTCTGACATGTTATTGGAAACATTTAGACCCTACCTTACTATTATGTTAAGAACATTGATTCTCATTTGGCATCTTGAATGGATGCTAGGACTGTTATGTATAGATTTACATATAATCATGTTTAATGTTATGTAAATCTTATTATGCACGTCTTATGTTAAATTTTGGCCTGGGAGATATAGGTGCACAATGCCTGTGATGTTAATATCCTTGTCAAATATAATATTTTGCACTGTTGGACACTAACAATCTCAATTTAGACCTATGAGTGTACTAGTGCCTTAACTTACTTTGCCTTATATTAAAGTGATCATGATTTCTAAATTATGTGTTCTAACTAAAAACAATCCCACGCCCAGGAAGACATAGCTAGTCAAAACTATTTAATGAAATAGAATCAAACTTTTCCTTTAATGAATGTCATAAAATGCCTTCAGAATATAAGACAAGACAATCTACATCTAGGATGGGACGAATTGGGTGTTTTCAAAATTTTTATAATTTTTAAAATTTTTTATGAAAAATTTTTTATTTTGAAAAATCATGAGATGATTTTAATGTAATTATCTTGTATTTATTATGACTTTCTTGCATGTGTTATTTAAGATGTGATAATACAATTGTGACATGTTATGGACACGCTCTCTTTATCCAGGATATCCTTGCATACTTGTTAAATACCATAAAATTTTTGGCATGAAAAGAAATGTAAAGTCTCACATAAAGATCCAATGATATTCGATGGATATATATTGGCATTGTAGAAAAAAGTGAGTGCGAGTTGGACATTACTCAATACAATTTATAAGCCACAACTCAAAAATTCACAATGTGCCGTAAAAGGAATACCTACTAGTGGGCTTGCTCAACTTTTTTAATGTAGGAAATATATAGGTCTGGATTGTTTTCAGGTGGCAGTAGAGATAGACACAATACATTTGCAATTTTTTTCTAATAAAATTTGTATTGGAACCTATAATATTTATTTATGATATATTTTGCCTCTTCCTCCCTTTTATTTGCTTAAAAATGACATATTACTAATAGACTTTCTCCCCCTTATTTGCTTAAAAATGACATATTACTAGTAGACGCTATCTACTTAAGAATCTCCCCATGAGAATTACCATGCACGTTTTCTATTATTTTGGATGAGCTTCGATTGAACTTAATTTTAAGGAAAGATATCCTTATTCTAAGTGTTTCTCCATCGAAACACTTGTTAAAATTTGAACTCACAACTTCATAATATTAATTACACTAGCTTAATGCAATCAAAATATTCTAATTTCCTAACTATTTTCAGTTTTCTCTTTAAAAAAGTATTAGTTATTAAAAAATAAATTTCCTTAATTGATGGCGCTGCATGTCGTGCCCTTTGAACTTGAATCCACTTTTTAAAGCCTTATTGTTGATGTATATACTCCATTTTTTTGAGAAGAGATTAAAAAAAAAAAAGGACGAAGGGAAGATTTTTTTTGAAAATGTATGTGGCTTAGGCGCGGCATTGTGATAATTGGCTATGATGCAGGGGAATTAGGGCAACTATTGTAGGCCATGGCAATCGCTTGGATAGTTGTAGGGAGCAAAACAAAGCAAGTTGCTATGTAACAAGGAAAGGGGCTTTGCTTCATTCACCTCTAATTAGAGGAAACTCATACTCGAGTTGAGTATAATCATTGTAGTAAAGTGATAAATTGACCATATTAAAAATAATGGAAACACTTAGATCACCTAATAATTTGATCTTATAAGTATTATCATTGATCTCCTCCTCAATTTAATATTATTGTAATGGGGATTTAGTTAAAGTTGTAAAGAAAAGCATGGAAAATAACAACAAATGAAAAGAGAGAAATTTTATTCATATAGAAGTGATATTAAAGTATCTATAAATCTATATATCTTATTAAAAGAGAATTCATCCCACCATCACATGTCATCATCAGATTCATTCTTTTTTTTTTTTTCTGATTTTTTGTAAAAGAATTATGTATAGGTTTTTTGTACAAAAATTTACATGAACAATCATGCATCCAATATAATTATATACATTTAATTTCTCATTAATTAATTTAAAACATTTTTTTATACCTTTTTTTATTAAAGGAAGATTTTATTGTTTAAACCTATCTTCATTCTTTAATCATGTGTCTTTAATATTCTATTAAAATTCACTTAATTATCTCACAAATGATATACAAGATTTTCTTTTGATATTTCTACACAAACATTACACTTATATATATATATATATATATATTTAAACACTTATGTACATTTTAGTGTATAATGTACACTGAAATATATTATTTTACTATTCAAACTTGATATTTACTCTTTTTATGCTTAAAACTAAATAAGTGCATGTTCCATACCAATTTTAATTTTTTTCACTAGCTTTCACTTAATTATATATAAACTATAATATTCTTAGTTTGCATAAACTTTATTTGTGTTTAAATAATTAATATTAAATGAAGAATATTGCTAATATTAAGTAAGTAAGCATATATATATAGTATTATTATTTTACAATTTTAAAACACAAAAAGTTATTTATAAAATATATTTAAATGGACTGACTCATTTTTCTTTAAGTAAATTTATTTAAAATACTTTAATATATAATTATACCAATAATACTTCTTCCCATTTTCCTCCCAATTTCCTATCTTTTTTTAAATCTTGTACTCTTACATAAGATTATACAATCCAGTACGTTCTTATCTTATATCCCAAAAATTATAGTTGTTATCCAATTAACGATATTTAATTCAATTACAACTAATTCTTAAGCTAAACAAATTGAGATTTTATTTAAATTGTAAGCAAATGAGACCCAGTTAATATTTACACAAAAACTAATTGTTGAAGTCTTTAATAATCAAAACCCACACAATCTTCAAAACCTAGAGTAAATGTACAAATACACACACTCTCTCTAATATATATATATATATATATATATATATAAAAGGTACTTTTGGCTTAAGATATTGGAGAAAATATAGATTACCCCTTAAAGTTTGAGTGAGTGACAAAAATGATACTTGAACTTAAACATTCTACAAATTTCCCCTTGAACTTTCAAAAAAAAAAAAAATGAAACTATCTATGTTGTTAAAATTGATGAAGGTGGTGCACATAAGCTGGTCATGACCTCCAAAATAACCTTTAGTCTTCATTTCTTTTGCATTAAGCCACCATTGACAGAAAAAAAAAAAAAAAAGCGAACTTTATACTCAATTTTTTGAAGAAGATGGAGGAGGATAGAAGATTTTGGCATTTGAAATTGCTTATAAATTTTATATAAAAATTTTTAATTTTACTAAATTGAGTTCGTATCACCTTATACATTTTGAAAACTTTCTTCTTTTTTTCATAATATATATTGGTTTTGCAAATGATACAAAATCCTTCTAATTTTTTTGATGTATTTGTTGAACTTGCATTTTGCATTGTAGGTTGGGTTCATGGGTTTGCAATTGAAATATGATTATGAGTTTTTATATTTGACGAAAATGTAAGAGAGTTTTTGTAACACTTGTTACGCTTTTAGAAAACTCTATAAATTTGACCTTTTAAAAATAGATTTTATAAGTTTTTCCTACCTCAAAATGTCTTTTATAGATAAATTAATGTTTCGCAAATAGATTATATGTAATACCGAAACCGCTTTTTGAACAATTTTCATAACATTTTTATAAATCGTATTGCTTAGTAATATATTTGGAATATATGTATAAAATTTTTCCAAATGGGTTTTGAAGAGATTTTCAATAGATGATTTTATCCAAAATCTTAAATTTCACAGTATTTGTTTCACATGTTTGGATTTATTAACTTATTTTAGTGATTATTATAAAAATAAATAAATAAATTAATGTTCTTGTTTAAATGTTTTGATTTATTATTTATTCCAATTACTTAATAATTATCTAGCTTACTTTAAGACAAACCTAAATTTTAAGTTTTATTAAATGATGCTTTAGTTTTATTTAATTAGCTTCTAATATAATAATTGTGTATTTAAAGTGCATCTTTTACTACATGAGTTAATTAATGTGTCATAGATGTATTATGATTTTAATAATTACTATTTTAAATAATAAATAAAGTATTTATCACTGTTTAAAATGCTTGAGTTATCCTGTATTTCAACTATTAAATAAACGTTTGGTTTACTTGACAACAATATCTATAACTTAAGTTTTATCAAGTGTTATTGAAGTTTTGTTTAGCTAAATTTTTGAAATTTTAGGAGCATATTTAATGCTTTATTTTATTATACTATTTATTTAATGTATACGAAGCATATTTATGCCTTAGTTTTAAAGATTTAGAATTTAAACATATGCATATATACTACACTTTATTAAATTAGATATTAGATTTAATTAAAGTGTAGTTAAAATGTTTTTTTAATTATTTTAGTTATATAATATGTATTATTAATATACTAGTTTTAATGACTTAAAATCTAAATACCTATGTTTACTTATCACGCTTGATATATGTGAGCTAAGTATGCCTTTTTTTTTTTTTTTTATCTAACACATTGCAAATCAAATACTTCTTTTTAAAGAAAAAAAAAACAAAAAACTAAATGAATGGAGTGGCGTTGTTTCCGGTGGATTTTTCTCCACTCTCTTTTTTCTCACCACAAATTTTGATCTCAATTCCCAATTTCTTTTATTTATTTTCATTTTTCCTTTTATCTTTTCATTATTTTTCCTCTTTCTTCTATACTCAACCTCACCATCAATCTGCTTCTCGAAACTTCTATTAGCCTTCTATTTTTTGCATAGATAGGCAATGTTGATACTTGTTATATGTGAAAATCGGTTCGTCTTGGATGGATGCACGAGAAGCCCAAGAGCGACAAAAGGATCGGTTAGAAAAACTAGTCGGATCGCTATCTGTGTCACGAGTGCGACCCCTCGAACTCTAACCCAACGGAGCGAGTTTGACATCTCTATCTTGACAATGTGTGCAACCCCGGATTATGTGATCCGGTCAGTGAAACGTGGGTAGTGACATGAAGCTCGCCAGATAGAAGACCGAGTCATGTCTTACCCCAACGGACAAATGGGGTCTTGCCTGCGGAAGACGGCTGGCAGCAGCCAAAAGTAGAAGATTTGGCTTGTAAATTCTATTTTGTATAATAAATGCTGATATAATAGATTTACTGCATATGTAATTACCATTGTAACCTCCTTCCTCCTATAAATATGAGGAAGGAGTCCCCCCTGTAGGGGGGATGGAGATGACATATGGAGACTCTGCAAAAACGGAGATCAAACACTGTAAGAATATTATCTCAATAATACACTATCGTGGATGTAGGGTCCAACGCTGTCTAGATTTGGCCGAACCACATTAAATTGATGCCTCCTTCTTCTCTGCTCTTCCCTTCATTTCTGTCTATTTTTCTGCTCTATTTTATCCTAACCGGTCGAAGGCCAGAGATCCCGTAAGAATCCCCCCCTGTTGGCTGGAGTTTAGATCATTACCAAAATTTGACGTCAATATTTTGATGCCATCTGTGAGGATCTCATCTATTCTAGTTCGTTTCTGCTACAATGGCCAAGGGAAAAGCCACCAGAGCCTCGAATGCACAACTCTACCCTTCGGATGGCCATGTTTTGGTAATAGACTCATCCACTGCTCCTGTCATTAGAGCAACTACTGGTGTTCCTCCAACTAGTTTGGTACAACTGGCTCTCATCGCTAGCGGTGCTGATGGACCATAGACTTGGCTTCAACGTCAGGAGAAACTTGAGCACATGGCAGGAGAATTTACTAAAGCAATTACGTTATTAGCACAAGGTGCGTAGAGACAGACTGAAGCTTCAATGCTTGTAAATGCCTTTCAGTGGCAACAAATCTGACATCTGAGTGATCCCAATCAAAGTCATACTCCAGCTCGTTGCTCATGAGAGCAGATCCCAGGTTACGACTCCTGTGACAATGGAGACCAAAGCACCCAGCGGTCATCCAGCAAGCACTCTGGGATACGAGACCCACTAGTTAGAGAGCTGTTTTACAAGGTGGCTCGTTTAAAGGAACACCTCTAAGTTCTGGGTGATCGAGCTCGCTTTGGGGAATGGTCACCACTTTCCAAGGTGATCGAAGCTCAAACTCTCCCTCTTAAGCTTAGGGTCCCTGTGATCCCGTTATACGATGGGGATTCTGATCTGTATGATTACCTAGACGCGTTCAATGTTTAGATAGACTTGCAGACAACTGATCCCTTGGTCAAATGCTGGGTATTTCTAGCCACATTGGGAGGTGTATCTCAAGTGTGGTTTAGAAGCCTCCCAGTCCACTCAATTGGTAGTTAGGAAGATTGCCAGCAAATATTTATTAGCCAGTACCAAGCTCTGAAGAAACAACTGGTGCCCCTTTGCCACCTCGCTATGGTCTTTCAGCATAGGCAGGAGTCACTAAATGACTACATTGCTAGATTCAGGCTCAAGGAAAATTCGGTGGAGAATCTATTTGAAGAAACCATGCTAGCCACCATCTCTGTAGGACTCCGTAAAGATGGAAAACTGTACAAAGGCCTATATAAGTCCCTGGTCAAGGACTTTACCGAGTTTTATGAATGAGCTGCCAAGCAGATAAAATGGGGGAAGACCTTTAGCTTGGAAAAGTCTGACAAGAAGGATGAAAAGGCTGACTCCTCATGCAGCAAGAGGAAGAGCAACGTGGATCAAGGTGATCACTCCATCGAGCAGACAACAAAGAAGCCAAAAAAGCCTAAAGGTGAGAGCCCCTAGTACCCAGACCGCTATGAGCAGTATAGCATACTTTCAGATCCTCAAGATAGAATTTTCCTAGTGGAGAAGGATAGGGAAAACTTCAGAAGGACGAAACCCTTAAAAACCCCATGGAGGCAAAGGAACAAGGATGAATTTTGTGCCTATCATGATCAAGCTGGGCACAGGACCTCAAATTGTTTGGCCTTTAGAAACGTAATTGAAGACTTGATTAAGAAAGGCCACTTAAGGGAGTACGTGATGTAGCCCTCAAGGTAGCTACCCCAGCCTTCTCAGCACAATGCTAACCAAGAGCCATGGGGCTCGGTCTGAGTTGTATATTGACGATTATGTTTCAAATTTTAGGGTAAGTGTAATTGTCATTTCTTTAATTCTACTGAGATTTATTGGTCGATTGACTTAATGTCGTTTACTTTGCTCTCTCTCTCTTTGCTTCCTAGTACTACTAATATCTACAGCTCGCATGCGGACAACATGTCACAAGTCTTATCAAAGATTTCACACTTCACACCAACCATGACACCCGGTCCAGTTGAGGTCCCCCAGAGCTCATTTCAGAGAAGAATTGACGATCGCTTTGCCAGCGCGGCTGCGTGCTCGTTGAGGTGCGGAGACACTAAAAAACACTCGCTTTGCCAATGCAGCTGCGTGCTCACTGAGGTGTGGAGGCACTAAAAAAACACTCACTTTGCTAGCATAACTACGTGCTCACTGAGGTGCAGAGGTACTAAAAAACATTCGCTTTGCCAGCACGGCCGCATGCTCGCTGAGGTGTAAAGGCACTAAAAAACACTTGCTTTGCTAGCACGGCCGTGTGGTTGCTGAGGTACAGAGGCACTAAAAAACACTCGTTTTGCCAGCACGACTGCGTGCTCGCTGAGGTGTGGAGACATTCTTAAAACACTCAGCACTAGTGTGACTCTATGATCACTGAAGTGTAGAGAATTGACGAATCAATTATTCATCCAAGGCAATAGAATTGTTGAATTTCACAACTCTCATGAACCCAACTAAGTCACAGCTCTCATGCGTATTTATTTATTTGGCCGCAGGATTGGCTTGAGCACGAGATCACTTACGCACTGGTCACTCAGACAGTTCTAACTAGAACATTTGCTAAGACAGAATGGCAACAACAAACAAAAATTACAGAAAAGTAATTTTATTCATTGAAAGGCCTCAACAAGGCAAGATTACATCAGAAAGCTCTAAGTACAGACTAAACCAGATACAAAGGGAAAACCTATGACTAAGAAGAAAGGCTAGCCATGAGGAGCCGTGCCTCAGATTATTAAGGATTGCACGCCACAGCTTTCTTCTTCCAACGCACAATTAGCGGCAATGCTGCATCCCTTCATCTTTGACCACCTGTTCCTCCTGAAGAAACCACACCAGGAAGCACCAGAAGCACGGTCGACCGAACAATTGCCTCATTGTGGGGCCGAGAGGACATAGTCTAGGATCCATATGAGATTCTTCCACGTTATCATCAAAGATAAGTCTTTCGAGATACATATGCAGCAGATCATACATGCCTCTGATGAAGGCCAAAATGCCGGGAATGGTGGAGGTCCATCAGGAAACTCTATGGCTTAAGTAAAGAAGAAGGGATTATGTCTTCCTTATATAGAGCTGGGGACATTTCTATTGAAGAATCTAGAACCATTCCCCCAATCATCATCATTAATGGCCTCAGGAAAGGCTAAGTTGACCTAGCAATAAACCACTGGACACGTGTCACAGGAGACGTGGCCTAGCATAGATGGAATGACAGTCTCGGGAAAAGGCTGACGATTCAAAAATTGAAAAAGTCTTAACTCCCAGCCCACAGAGCAAGCTGCGAGTCGGGGGGCTTATGTTATATGTGAAAATCAATTCACCTTGGATGGATGCGCGAGAAGCCAAGAGTGGCAAAAGGATCGGTTAGAAGAACTGGTCAGATTGCTATCTGCATCACAAGTGCGATGCCTCAAACTCGAACTCTCGAACTCTAACCCGACGGAGCGAGTTTGACATCTCTATCTTGACAATGTACACAACCCTGGACTATACGATCCGATCAGTGAAGTACGGGTAGCAACGTGAAGCTCGCCAGATAGAAGATCGAGTCATATCTTGCCCCAACAGACAAATAGGGTCTTGCCTACAAAAGACAGTTGGCAGCAGCTAAAAGTAGAAGATTTAGCTCGTAAATTCTATCTTGTACAATAAATGTTGATGTAATAGATTTAGTGCATATGCAATTACCATTGTAACCTCCTTCCCCTTATAAATACGAGGAAGGAGCCCCCTATAGGGGGGACGGAGATGACATACGGAGACTCTGTAAAAAACAAAGATCAAACACTGTAAGAATATTATCTCAATAATACACTACCATGGGCGTATGGTCCAACACTATCTGGATTTGGCCGAACTACATTAAATCGGTGCCTCCTTCTTCTCTGCTCTTCCCTTCATTTCTGCCTGTTTTGCTACTCTATTTTATCTGAATAGATCAAAGGCCAGAGATCCCATAAGAATCCCCCCTCGTTGGCCGGAGTTTGGATCATTACCAAAATCTGACGTCAACAGTACTAAAGTTGGAGAAATGACTATATTGACATAGGAGTAATAGTTGTTGACAAATATAACTAAAGCAAAAACATGTGTTGAGCATAAGATGAACAATTACCTTGTAGTTGTTGTTTTACCTTTATTTTAATTTGAATTTTATTTTATTAGCACACATGCCCATTTTTGTTAGGGTTAATTTTCTTGAACAGTTATTTAAAGAAATTGCCATATTCCTTATATAGTGCACTAACGTACTAATGAGGGGATAGATTTTTTGTCATTTTAACTACTCAACTTACCAAAACACGCTCTATGTTCTTTGTAGCACGCCATTACACATTTTAACATTTTTTTTATCCTTTTAGTTTGTAGGAACCCCTTCACTGTTATGCTTATAACTTCATATGCCATTATTACACCTTTTGATGTATTCTACAACCATTCGAAGTGAAATCTTCACATGTTTTTTACTTTTTTCAATTGTATTGCTTCATCTAGAAATCCCAGAAGGTCAAAATCTTGCCTATTTACTATGAAGGATCAATCTTGGAGTCAAAACTTTCCAACTTATGAAATTTAGCTTGAAATAATTTGGTACACTTGGTGGGACACAATTAAGGTATTCTTAGTCTCTAATCTTACATGATCTTTAAAAGTGGTATTATTTTATTGGATTACTCTAAAAGTATGTCTATTGCAAGTTCATAAAATGGCCTTTAAAATAAAGAGAGACCTATTTAAAATGAAAATGTTGGTTATGCTAAGCTTGTTAACAATCAAAATAATAAAAAAATACACAAAGAAAAAAACAAAACCATAACCAAAATAAAAGGAATCAATAGGATACACTAAAAAAAATTGAAATAATAATAACAATAACAATTTAGCTAATTGAAATGGAGCACGAGATAATAGTGGACTAATACTTGGGGGTTAATGCCTTATGGCATGTCGTATTTCCCACAAACTAAGCAAAATTATCAAGGAAATCCATTTAGTTTAACTCTTGAAAATGTTGCTATTTTTTGATAGCAGATGGATGAAAGTAATTATAACATAGTCCACATGATGTCACAACAAGTTTCAACTATACTTCGACTAGTGCTAGAAAATAATGCCTTGAGTCAACAAAGAATGAATTAGGCACTAGAAAGAAAGGAATTCCATTTAGGCAATCGTTAGAATGATGACAATCATTAGAATAATGATAATGGTTGCAATATTGGCAATAATAATCATAATAATCATGATGATGAAATGGTGCATGAGAACATAAAAAATGAAGAACTTGAAATGGAATGACCACAATATGGTTGATTTAGAATACTTCAACTTGGGAAAGAAAGAATTCAAAATGATAACCAAATTAATGATAACATGCAAAACATCTAATCCTTAAATCAATTAGGAGGCCACAGTACTTATCCTAATTATGGGGGTGCATTTCCAAAATGGATAAATCAAAAGTACCCACAGGAGGTTTTAAATTACCGAAATTTACAACATTTTCTAGTCAAGAGAATCAATTGTAGTTGAACATTTTGCTAGATCTACTATAGAGTGTTGAGACTTATTAGGAAATGAATATTTAAAAATGATGTTTTCCTTTATCCTTGACCAAAACTTCTTTTGCTTGGTATTTAGGGTTGTTGCCAAATTCCATGCATTCTTGGGCATAGTTAGAAAAATTGTTTCACAACCAATTTTATACAGGTGAAGTGAGGGTTGGTCTAACTAATTTATTGAACATAAAAAACTCACTAATAGAAAGTGCTGGTGATTACCTATTTAGGTGTGAAAAGCAATAAGCTGTTGTTTTACTCAGATAACAGAATGTAAGATGGTAAAAAAAATACTATAGTAGGTTTCTACTTTGTGATTATGAAAAGGTTTGTCAATCAACATATAATAGATATGTCTCAATGGCCAAGAAAGTTAGGCAAATTGAACAATTTCATAAAGAAAAAGGAAGGAAAATAAAAAAAAAATTCATTTAGAAAGGAAAAAAGTGGCTTATGTTGAGATCTAGTCAAAAAAAAAAAAAAAACTAAGGGGGTGTATTTAATTTAGAGTTTTGAAGACTTTTATAGACTTTTTTTTAAGTGAATGACTTTTGTAGAATTTATGGACTTTCATTGACTTTTATAAACTTCAATGATTTTCATAGACTTTTATTG
>JANHAO010007030.1:0-20636 GCA_026873985.1 Saraca asoca
ATATATCAAATAAAGATTGTATACTGCGTCTCCAATGAGACAGGGGCAAGATCCAAGCTAATTCCGCTATATAAATTGTTTATCATGTTTTTATACTACCTTTGTGGGACCTGACACCTTTAAAGTTTACAACAAAAGGAAATTGAAGGTTGAAGAATCCGTGCATGTAGTTTTTGATGAGTCTACTTTAAGTTATCATAGGTCAAATGTAAAAGAAGATCAGTAACATTGGGGGACTTTTGCATCAACACCAGGAACTCAACAAGATGATTTAAAGATACATGCTATCAAACTAAGAGAGCATGTAGATTCTATCATCATAGACATTACATCGCCTTACTCTCCACCAAAAACTTGGAAGTTCATGGGAAATCACCCCAGAGATCTCATAATAGGAGATGCATCAAGAAGGGTAACACATAGTAACCTAAAAAAATTTTGTAATTTTTCTGCATTTGTTTCGTTGTTTGAGCCTAAAAACACTATAGAGGCCCTAAAAGATGAAAACTGGAATTTAGCTACGCATAAGGAACTAAATCAATTCAAAAGGAACCAGGTTTGGACATTAGGACAAAACTTGAATACACTAATGTAATAAGGACTCGTTGGGTGTTTAGAGACAAATTAGATGAAAATGGAATCATAATTAGAAACAAAGCTAGATTGGTTGCAAAAGGCTATGATCAGGAAGAAGGTATAGACTTTGATGAGATTTTTGCTCCAATAGCTAGGCTAGAAGCCATTAGATTGCTATTAACTTTTACTTTTATAAGAAATTTTAAGCTTTACCAAATGAATGTTAAAGGTGCTTTTTTAAATGGATATTGTACAACAACCCCCTGGTTTTGAAGATTCTCTTAATCCAGACTCCAGACTATATTTTTAAACTTCAAAAGGCACTATTTGGTTTAAAATAGGCCCCAAGAGCTTGGTATGATAGGCTTAGTAAATTCCTAATCCAAAAAGGTTTTAAAAGAGGAAATGTAGGTGCAACACTATTTATATTAGAAAAAGGTAAAGATATACTACTTGTACAAATTTATGTGGATGATATTGTATTTGGCTCTACAAATGAACAATTATGCAGAAGTTTTTCAAAACTAATGCAAAATGAGATTGAAATGTTAATGATGGGTAAGTTAACTTTCTATTTTGGCCTACAAATTAAATAGTCAGCTAAAAGTATATTTTTATATCAAACTAAATATACTCTTGAACTATTGAAGAAATTTCAATTTGATACTTCCAAACCTATAGGTACTCCTATAAGTCCTTCCTTGAAATTGGATTCTGATTTGAATGGTAAAAGTGCATATTCTACTTTATTTAGAGGCATGATAGGTAGTCTGTTGTATTTGATAGCAAGCAAACCTAATATTATACTAAGTGTTTGTGTTTGTGGAAGAGATCAAACTAATCCTAAAGTTTGGTACCCTAGGTTAGAAACTTGTAGCCTCTTAGGCTATTCTAATGCAAACTATGAAGGAAGCAAAATAGACAGAAAAAGTACTAATATTACATGTCAATTCATTGGACATTCATTAGTATCATGGCATTGCAAAAAGCAAAATTGTGTTGCCTTATCTACTATTGAGGCAGAGTATATAGTAGCTGAAAGTTGTTGCACAGATATCCTTTGGATGAAACAACAGCTTTTAGACTATGGACTAAAGTTGGATAAAATTCCAATCCTTTATGACAACACAAGTGCCATAAATATAACAAAGAACCCTATAATGCACTTTAAAATTAAGCATATTCAAATAAGAGACCATTTTTAAATGTACAAAAAGGAGCTATCAGAATTGAATTTGTTCAAATAGACTATCAATTTGTTGACATCTTTACAAAGCCCTAAGATGAAAAGAGGTTTGTGTTCATTAGAAGAGAAATAGGTATGATGAATCCTGAAGAAAATCATATAAATTATATGTTGTTACATTGTTGGTTGTATGCTTATTTGATTCTCATTGTTTTGATGTTCTGTTTAATGTGTTATGTTTGATTTTCTAATGCAAAATCTAACTTAAGCATTAGAATTTCTTAAGTTTGTTTTGCATGTATATGTTTTGGAGAATTGAGGTATACTTAGTGCTTATATTAGACTAACAAGAAATTCTGGTTGAACTTTATATAAAAACTGATTGTTAAACCTTGAATCAAATCTAGAATCGATTACAATTTTTCTGAGATTTATTTTGAGTTATTGAATTAATTCATTAATCGATTCAAAGCCTAAAATTTTGAACTATAAATCAATTCTAAAACTAATTCAGCAAAATTTATTAAGTTTCGATCTGACTCAAAATTTTCTAAAATTTTATCATGACTACATGAATCATTCTATAATCAATTCAAGATAGAATTTGGTTAATAAAATCAACTTTAAGCTATTGTTCATATCTGAATGTATTTCTTACTATGTTTTTACATCTTTATGATTAATTGAATTACTAATTTTCTCAGGGGGAGCTGTATGCTTTCTCTACTCATTTTGATGTGCCAAAAGGGGGAGAAAAAGCTAAAAGCTTCATTTTAGATGAACCTAAGAAAATTTTTTGAAACTAAAAATGAAATGATATATGAAAAGGGGAGACTATATATTTCTTTCTCTCCCTCAAAAATCTTTTTTGATTAACTTTGAATCTCATCTAAAATTGTTTGTCAACATCAAAAAGGGGGAGATTGTTAGCCTAGGTCCTAGCTACACATTTTCCTTGATTTTAATGTTAAAAAACAATTTCAGTTTATAAACAATGCTTTTATTAATATCCAACTATATGTTTTAGTGTTTGTTATTTGTTTTATAAATTTCAAGATTCAAAGTTCGTGATTTAAGAGATCCAACTTTAGATCTAGGATGTTATTTTATTTTTATAGGGTCTTTTATAAATGAATTCTAAATAGTTTGATTCAAATATTTTTGAACTGATATAGTAAAGAAGAATAAATCACTTGAAGAGAAGAAAAATCAAATATTTTCAAACAAGTTTTTAAATAATTTTTCATAAGTACAAATTTTATAAAAATTATTTTTTACTCTGAGAATCAATTCACTAATCGATTCCTACTAAAGAACTTGTGAAAATACATTTAAATCAATTCACTAATCGATTCCTGCTGATTTGAAAAATTGTTTAACAAAAATATTTCTTATCAAAGGTTAGGATTTTGAGCTAAATTGATTCACTTCTTGATTCAATATACTATGATTCGATTCATGAACCGATTCAATTAAAGAATGTTCTTCGTAAACTTCATATATGAATCAATTCACAAATCAATTCATTAGTCAAAAATAGTTGTAACCACTCTAAATCGATTCATGAATCGATTCAAAAACTAAAAGTTAGTTATTCTGTTAGAGTCGATTACAGTAGCTATATAAAGGCTTAATCACCTTCAGTTTTTATAAGATTGCATATCATTCTTTCTCTCTCAAGTTCAAAAATCAAATAAGTTTCAAAACTTTACAAGATTATCCTCTTCCTCATTTCTTTTCTAAATCAAATTGATTCAAAATCAAGCTGTGTAGAATTCATCAAGGTTAATTGAGAATTGCTCTCAATTTTGGAATTGTATTACTTTCACTTAATCTCATTTCTATTTTTGAGATTTCTAGGGTTTATAGAAATCTTGTTTAGGTGTGGAAGAGCCTATTTAATTCTTCTAGGTTAGTAAGATCTTTGTAAATTCTTGTGTTTGTGTAATAACTGGTAGTGCAAGAGCCTGTGAATCCTGATGTTCATGTAATAAAAGAAGATCTTCTGGTTAAGGAATGATCCAGTGGATGTTGACTTCATCTGTGATTTCAGGTGAAGTTGAACCACTTTAAAAAGCGTGGTCTTGCATATTCTCTTTACTACTCCTTCATATTTTACTACTACACAATCTATTTTATAATTTATGCATATTCATCAATTTTGCAATCAGCATAACAGTAACTTTAATATCTTGATCAACTGTGTTCTAATTTCATCAATTAAGTTTTAAAGAACTAAACTTACTACACTATCTTTTCAAGAAAACAAATTGATAAAAAGGTGTATGCACATTCCCCTAAAAGAATAAGTAAAAGATCTTATTGATCATTTATCTTTAACTCTAATTATGGGACCTGATAGAAAGGAGTAGACCTAAAGGGGTGGTTTTTCTTTGGACTATCAAACCTCTATACATTAGTGCTATCATTCTCTTTCCTTACTCTTTTACTTTTCATGCACTTTAAATTGATTACCTTAATATGCTATTTACTTGATGTTTTATATATTTGTCAATTGTTCTTGTTAAGGGGAATTTTTTTATTTTTAGAATCTTGTCTTATAAACACCAATTCATCCCCCTTTTGGTGCATTTGTTCAATCATGACATTGCTTAAATCTAGCTTGAGATTAGAAAAGAAGAAATCAATTTTAGCTTATAGTAGAATGAGTGTTTTTGCCTCTAAGAGTGGAAAAATGCTCTCTAAGTGTGTAGAAATGGTATTTATAGTGAAAGAGTTGTTAAACACAAAAAACTACCCTTAACTCAAAATTTACTCCATGAAAATCGATTCTTGGGGCAAAATTTTCAAATGGGAATTGGTTCATAAATTGATTTCCTCATAATGCAAAGCTATCAGTGTAAAACCTAAGCCATAGGAATCAATTCTCATTTCAAATTTGAATTGATTCTTGAGCACCCCTATTTCACTTAAGCTATAGAAATCAATTTTGGAATCAATTCCCTCCCTCAAAACTTGATTTTAGCCAAATGTTTTGAAATGATTTTTTTTTAATTAAAACCTTGTAATTATTTGTGAAAACATTCTTCTTAGCCAAAAACCATATTTCCCAATAATAAAATTTATTAAAATTTTTGCTAACATGGGAAATATATTTTGAGGAGATTTTCCAAGATTCTTGAGGCAAATATCAACCAAAAAAATTTTCTTTAAACTTGAGTAAAATTTAATAAATTCCTAATCCTTCACTAAAAAATATTCCAAGATCTAAACTAAATCTTCAATAATGCCTTCAACCTCTTCCTAGGCAATTCCACTAAAAATAATCATAATAAATATACCTAAAATATTTATTATCTTCAAAATTAATTAACAAAACATTTGAAATAAGGGCTAGACTCAACACACCCATTACTATCTTTCATCGTTTATCACTATCTACCACTATGTATCACTACTAACTACTATCCACTATCACCTATTGTTGATGATCATTGTCCAATACTATTACCATCATTGACCATCCCACCATCATCTGCAATCATTGATTACTACTTACAATCAAATCATTCACCACCACCCAGCACAGTTAAGCACAATTCACTACTACCTACCACTGTTATTCATCACCTACCGTTATTGATAACCACCTACCATCATCAACTACTATCCATCACAATTGACCACCACTCAACCAAACAATAAGAAAGGGAATCATAAATAGTGTGATTCGATTCTCTAATTAAATCAAACAAACTAAAATCTAACAATTACCATTACCCTTATTCCTCTTTATTTGATTCCATTTTCTTTCCATTTTTATAGGCTCCTAAATGTGAATGCATAATTGAATGATAATTAATTATTATAAATTTATGTTACTTTTTCACTTACTATATAATGTAATTTTTATTAAAAAAAAAAAGTATAGTTAGAATTTCATAAAAGTTACCTTTAAAAAAAAAAAGGTTTGTAATTTTATAAGAACTTTGTGTGTGAGAATTATATAAAAAAAAATTAACTCAGCCGAAGAATCATAAAATATTTTAATTTTTTTCAAATACATACTTCATATAACAACATATATAAGGATGGATGACCTACTTTTAATCATTATTCATAGTATCTACAAAATTTTATCTAATAAAATATTTAGGCCCAATTTACATCATCTCTCACAATTATAAATCCCTATTGCTTTTGCAACAATATATATATATATATATATTTACTACTTACATACCTTATGGCCATTCCAAAAATATTATACATGTCAACATATATAGGAAATTATGCAAATGCCCTTTCAAATTGAGCCCACATAAGTTTTAAGTGTTTTATGGTGAACGTCTTCAAGAAGGCATGGAAAGCTACAACAATTAATTGAGCTGCAAGACTTTAAAAGTCAAACAATGACCAAGACTCTAAAAGTTGATTGAACAAAGTCTTTGAACCATCCAACAACTTCAATGGCTCCAGAACAACCGATCAAACTATAGGCTACATTCTTCAATATACATCGTGGTAAGATTAGTTAACCAATCAATATAAAATCACTTCAATATTGAAATGTGATTCAAAATGAAGTTTGGTAGAGCCATTTGAAAATAACATATGTGAAATACAATCACTTTTAATGTAGTTAAGCGAGAAGAATTACCAACTGGAAGCGAAATTTGCCCCTTTTTTTAAAAAAAATTATTGATTCAACTTTGATGGGAGTCTATGTAATGGTGGAGCTACACGTGGGTGTGTGTCCTCATTGACTTTCTTAAAATTTCACATATTATTATGTGTGTCATTTAAAATACTCCTACTAATTTTTAAATTTTACCCTTCTAAATATTGAAACACATTAAATTATTCTTTCAACTTCTGTCCTATTAGCTGGCCAAACAGCTGGTTACACGTGGAGAAAGAAAAAAGCCATTGAATATTGAAAATAATTTACATAAAAGTTTTTAAATCATTTTGTTTTTTAAAAGTTGTTTTCAAATCTATTTTATAATTTTTTTTTCAAAAGAAAAAACAGAAAGTGTTTGAATTATAAAAAGAATTGGTAAATGTAATTAATAATTTTGGCTAAAGTGATTGCATGAAAATAAAGTATATAAAAATGATGAAGATAACAGATAAATATTTGAACATTTTTTTAATTTTGTTTTTAATAGACGATGTACTTTAATTTTCAAATTTTATTTGTAAAAATTTGTTGACTTCTCCTATAAAAATATTCTAATAACAAAACGATTATTGAATGATTTAAAATATTTTAATTTCAATAAATAAATATAATTTGTTTGTGTACCAAAAAAATATTTCTCTCACTTTATCTAAATAATAAAAAATTAATTTATTTTATAAAAATATATTTTTAAAAAAAAAAAAAACTTTCATAAAATTTCATTATGTACGTAAACGAAGGCACCTTGAAACCACTTATTGTTTCAAAATCATTTCTTCGAAGGTAATGTTGCATGCGTCATTCAACTTTTCTGTTTTAGAATTATCACATTATTTAACTGATGTGTATGGTAAAAATAAGAACGAGTTGGACGGGCTGCGATCCTGAGATTGAATTCAATAGAATATGCTTCTTTTCTATCAAAACTTCAATGGTAAATCATAATCATATAACTATAATAGATTAATATTAACCTAATCAATTAATTTATAGCAAAGATTTCATTAACTTTTCATTATTTTGCTATTGAAATAATAAGGAAAATATGCAAATTGCATCTTCAGTTTTAAAATAATTACATTTAACCCTCACAATTATTAATTTTTGCAAATATCTTCTTCAATTTTAAGATTGTTATATTTAACACCCAACATCCATGTTTGAAATATTTGAGGGAGCAAATGTTTTTAGTTTAGCATGAAACTTTATTAAAAAAATCAAACAAAATGTGGAGATTCTATGACTCAAATTTGGGAGTGATCTAATTTATATATTATTTTTTTATTTTTCATCATTTTTGGTGTATTTTGGTCATTTTGACATATTTTGCTTGTCTAATAAATGTAGATAAGCCTATAACTGCAATCCTTATATTTTTATCTCTGAGTTTGTATAATATGGTACTTAAATTTTTCTTAGAATTATGAGAAAATACCTTATATGGGAGTAATGTGCTACTTATCCAAAGTTGAAAGATTTGATTGTAAAAATTGATAATTGTGGATGTTAAATGCAATTACTCAAAGTTGATGGGATAATTTTTAATTTTCCAAATAATATTAAAGAAGTTGTGGATGCATTTCCAGGAATACAAGGGACAACAACTCCCCTAAAAAGTTTTCCAAATAATAATAAAGAAGTTGTGGATGCATTTCAGTCAAAGAATCAAAGTAAGAGAAATATTGGAAACATCATTGCAAATGTATATCAATAAAATAAAGATATGGAGTGGTGTGCCCTAATGCGCAGAAAAATTTATGATTTTTTTTTGCCAGCAAAAAAGAAACTATGTTTGATATCTTTTTGATGGGGTTGTTAGAAGGCTTTTTGAACAAATTGACTCTTTTTTCAATTATTCTCTCTAGTTTTATTCAATTTTTAATTAGATCTTTATTATTTAAAAATTTTGAATTTAGTTTTTATATTTATTTTTCGTCTTTAATTGAATATTTTTTATCATTTTCTTATTAAATGATTCACTTTTAACAATAAATTTTACAAAATTTTCTGTAAGGTTAAAATAATTTGTGCAAGAATATCATGTTTTATGGAAATGTTTTTTGTTATGCCAAACATATGAACATCCATGGGTGAAAAGTGGCTATCAAATATCTTGTAATTTTTGTAAGAAAAAAAAAAAGAACTGTCAAAAAGTGTTGATTACTTTCTTCACATTGAAGCGGTAATAAACACGTAGAGGATGAATTTCCAGGAACATACGGCATAACAACTCCCATAGAATAAATATCACATTTTTGAAAAAAAAAAAAAAAAACTCCATTACTTTTGTCACTTCAAAGTAAATGTAATATTAGAATAGCAATACAATAAAAGTTATGCTGTGCCCCATTGCTTACGATGCGTTATATTTAATAAAACTGAAAATCTAAAAGTAATTATAACTTCAACATTAAATATTCTTAAAATCTAATTGAGATTGTCTCTTAGTCTTTGAGTAAATTCCAATTGAAGAAAATTTGAGAGGTGTGGACCCTGATCATCCAATTGGAGTGTTCTTAAGTGCTTCAGTGTAGTAAAGTAATATGCAAACTATGTCTTCGTCGAATTTGCATGGAATTTATTATTGTTCATTTGGTTCAATTAGTGTGCCTATAAAATCCATTTTGAGAATTAATTGGTTTGATTTTTTTTATCAAATAACAATCACCATTGGACATGAAGCCTTCACTCTTTTTATTTATTTATTTATTTATTTATTTATTTATTGTTTTGAATGAATTGGAGTGTTTCACTTTGTGTAATAGTGGGCGAAATGAGGTGTGAACAAGAGGACAATTGAAACAACTTATAATGTTATTTTAATGAATTCGTCCTTAGTGGGAGCAGTTTTTAATTTGTTCTTGCAAAAGGTTTTTGTGTGTGTATATAAAGACACCAATGCTCAAAGAAAAAAGTAATATAAATCTTCAAATATTTCTCTAATTGAGATGGAGTGGTGTTGCAAGAACAGGTTCTTGCTATTGTTATGTGCATTAGTAGTTTTGGTTCAAATATGTGGCAGTGACGATTGCTTTGAAGAAGAGAAGGCAGCTCTTCTTGATTTCAAGGCATTTGCCAAGTTCAGCTTGGTTCCTAGTGAACCTTTTCTGTCTTCGTGGGTCAATGACTCAGAGAGTGATTGTTGTCACTGGGAACGTGTCAAGTGTGATTCCAATTCCCATCACGTGATTCATCTCTCTCTTGGAGGTATATATCAAGAAAGCATGGAATTTGAAGACCATTGCGTGAATTCCATGAGCTTAAATTTTTCTTATTTCCTACTCTTTAAGCATTTGAAGAATCTAGACTTGTCTTCTGGTTGTTTGGATGATTGGCTAATGACTGAAGGTACCCTCCAAACTTAAATATCTTTGCTATTTTGTTGCCTTATAAATCATGTCAATTCAGGTACATGAAATGAGAACTTTTGTAAATTTAAACCGAAAGAAATGTGATCAGTCAAACTACTAGTCATGACTTGTAAATCAACTGGTCATGCACTGTGTTTTAGGCTTGAGATTTGTCTAAAGGATAAGTTATTATATGTTTTAATTACAACCACTTGTCATTATTCTACTTAATAAATAAAGATTAATTGTCAATTTTTGTGATTTCTAATCTTTAAGAATTTGAAAAATTAAATTTTTAATACATATGCATCCTACAAATTTGATAAATAAAGAATATTTGTATATATGTATGTATATCTTTGAGTTAAATCTATTCAATTGCAAATTCAATTATCACCAAAAAAAAAATACACATTTAATGTTTCCCTTCTTACCACCGGAAATTGATTCCAAAAATAGTTCAATAACTCACGGAATAGAGAAACGTCTGCGTGGAAGACTTTCTCAACTTGATCAAGAGATTTTATCCAACTTTCAAAATGGGGCAAGGTCGGTGTATGATTAGGGAGGGGAACCAAAAACTTGTTAACAGGTTTCTCATATTTTCCTTCTAAAAATATAGTTTAAATTAAAAGGATGAATCTTTTCGGTTAAAATATTTATATTTTATAGTGACAAAGTATCATAGTTTATGAAGTTATCTTTTTAAAGATTACAGAAGCATGTCAACATTGACGACTTTAGAGATATTAGATCTCAGTCACAATTTGTTCGATCAGAGCATCTTGAAATCCTTGAGTGTTATCAAATCCCTCAAGAAATTGATTGTTGCCCAAAATCACATTGGGGGACCATTTCCTATCCAAGGTATTTTTTGTGTGTATAGTTTAAATCCGAATTAACTTGGAAAAGTATCAACTCCAAATTAACTTCGAAATGGCTTCTTTTTTTTTTTTTTGCAACATTGATTCAGAATTATCGGTTTTAGAGAACATGGAGCTCTTGGATTTAAGCGACAACTTCCTTTACAGCCCCTTGAAATCTCAAGGTATGGGGTTGTGTTTTCAAACAAGTCCTGCTGGTGTCAACTTTTTTATTTTTAATAAAAAAGTGTATCTTTTATTCAAGCTTAATATGCGCTGAACAAAGTCTCAATTCTTGACATTTACAGCTTTAGCTTCAAAATTTTCAGATAGTAATACTTGGTCAAGCTTAAAGAAGCTAAGGACTCTAAATTTAGCTAGGAATGCCTTGAGCAAGGAAATACTAAAGACTTTGGCCGCTCTTCCAGCTCTCAAATCTTTGTTCCTAAATGACAATTTTGATCCAAAGAATGATGGTCTGGATGACAAAGGTATGTGCTAGCTACTTAGAATTGCTTTTCCAGCTCGTAGATCTCTATTATTATATCATCCATCTTGAGATCGCCACAATGAAGAGCTTCTAATTTCAATTATCTTTTGGCATCTTTGTTGATTTACTCATCAAACTCATTTATGGACAAAGAAAGTTTTTTTGCTGGAATCCAATTTTAGTTCTTTGATCTTCATAATATTGTTTGAAGTGTCATATTTATTCAATTAAAGTTCATAATGTTTTTTCACTAAATTAAACTTTATCATATATGTCTCCTCATTCTGATGCAGTTCTAGCGAATTTAAGCAATTTGGAAACACTTATTCTAAGAAATTTTCTCAATACAACTACAATACTGCCAATTAAAGGTGAGCACCAAAAATGAATATCGCTTATTTTATTTTATGTAGTTACTTGGCTAGGTCTTCGAGTCTAGTATATTCTTAGATTATGTGATCTAAACTTATAAGTGTATTGTTATTTTGAAAATGTCTTAAAATTCTATTGATTTTAGGTTTTTGCAAAATGAAGAACCTTCGAGAATTAGATCTTAGTCACAACCATTTTAATGGAACTCTCGATTCATGCCTCAACAATTTGACATCGCTTGGTGCACTTGACCTTTCAAATAATTTCTTAAGTGGGAGCGTACCACCATTTATTGCTGGGCTCACATCCCTTGAGTATCTCCGCATTTCACATAATAAATTTGAAGGCCTTTTCTCATTGAGCTCTATGGCGAACCATTCCAGATTTAAGGCATTAATACTTGGAGAAATGGATAGTAATAAGTTTGAAGTGGAAACTGAAAATCCTCTTTGGATTCCTTCATTTCAACTAGAGTATCTCAAAATGCCCAATTGTGGATTGAACTCACTTGCAAGAACTATTCCTTCCTTCCTTTCATACCAACATAGATTAAGATACATCGATATCTCAAACAACAGCCTAATTGATAATTTTCCCAATTGGTTGCTGGCGAACAACCCAAAACTTCATGGTGTGCTTTTAAATGATAACTCTTTCACCGGACCTTTTCTACTGCCATCTGTTCTAGATCAAGAAATGGATCAACTCCAAGTATTGGATATTTCAAACAACAAGATCCAAGGTGAGCTCCCTCAAAACATAGGATTCTTGCTTCCACATTTAAAACATCTAAATGTTTCGAAGAATAAATTTGATGGTAACATTCCATCTTCGATAGGAGAGATGTCAAACTTAACGTTTTTAGATTTTGCCGACAATAATTTTTCTGGAAAAGTGCCAGAACAAATGTTTTCGGGATGCATCTCATTGGAATTTTTGAGATTATCAAATAATAGTTTGGAGGGAGAAATATTTTCTACAGAAATGAACAAGGGATTGTTAAAGACTTTGATGTTGGAAAATAATCATTTCACAGGAACACTTCAAGATGGACTATTAAGTATGGTTAATTTGAAGGTGCTGATTATTTTCAACAACAAGTTATCAGGCAAGCTTCCGGGTTGGCTTGGAAAATTGCGATATCTTCAAATCTTAAGTGCATCATCAAATAACTTCCACGGTGTCATACCAAATGATTTGTGTCAGAGTCCGTCTCTTAGTTTAATCGACTTCTCGCATAACAAACTTTCAGGTCCAATACCTTCTTGCCTAAGTTGGCCAGATTTAAGGTACATCCTTTTGCGGGGAAATAACCTTACTGGTACCATACCGAAAGAGTTGCCGTACTCAACTTTAATGCTTCTTGATTTGAGGGACAACAGAATTCAAGGAAGTATTCCAGAGGGCTTTTTTTCAAATACCTATCTCGTGATTCTTTTGTTGAGTGGCAATCAATTGCAAGGTCATCTTCCCAATCAGATATGTCAGTTACGAAACCTCACTTTTTTGGATCTTTCACGGAATAACTTCACTGGCAACTTACCCTTGTGCTTCAGCAATATGGTTTTTGGAAAGGAAGATCAAAATTGGAATTTCTGTTTTGGAAATTCTGATCCTCGTGAAGAATCCATTTATTACCAATACCTTCATTTTGGTATGGACCCATTTTACGAAAGGATCGGTGCTTTAACCTTGATCGAAGAGCAAATAATAACAAAAGGTTTAACCCTCTCGTATGAAGGAAAAATACTAAATTATATATCAGGAATAGATTTGTCATGCAATCAGTTGTCCGGAGAGATTCCGAAGCAAATAGGAGATCTACATGCTCTTCGTTCTTTGAACTTGTCACACAATCAATTGAGCGGATTCATTCCAGAAAACTTCCATAACTTGAAAGACATAGAGAGCTTAGACCTTTCTTACAACCACTTGAGTGGTACAATCCCTCTTCAGTTACAAGATCTATACTCTTTATCCATCTTCAATGTGTCCTACAATAATTTGTCGGGTCGAGCACCTAACCAAGGACAATTCGGAAGCTTTGATGAAAACAGTTACAGAGGAAACCCACATCTTTTGGTGAATAACAGCAACAGAGGCATAATAACAGCCCAGCCGCTGCCATCTACTCCACTCAATGATGAAGGAGAGCAGGAGTCTCCAATTGATTTCATTGCCTTTTGTTGGTGTTTTGGTGCATCTTATGTCATGATACTTTTGGTGTTTATGACAATCCTTTACATCAATCCATACTGGCGAAGAAGGTGGTTTTACTTCATCGAGACATGCCTTTGTAAATGTCTTGGTCGGTTTCTCGATGGTGTATTCTACTAGAATTCTATCATGTCTAAAATATATTGCGCAGACATATCAATGTTTTATTTATATGTTCTCTTTGTTATAACAAACATGTACATATCAAAGAGTACTTTGTTTCAAATTCCAGTTCATCAACAAATCATATTTATGGGATGGCTAGACAGTATTGTTTGGTATTATTCTTCCTTTTTTTTTTTTCTAATGAATCAGACTATTCAGTTGGTCGTTATTGCCTTATATAGGTCATAAAAACTTAGTTGTCTGAGTTATCTTTACATCATTCTCATAATATGTCCCGGCAAATGAGATAGTTACCCGCAAAATCCATTATACATCTAAGTTGCAGCTGCTTGGCAAATACATATGCTTGGTTCTTGGCTCTACAATGCATTGAACAATTTGAATGGTTGCTAAGGAAATAAAGATTTAAAAATCAGTCTCTTATTGTTTTCCATCTTGATTCATGCCTTGTTTCTTGAAGATGTTGTCCTTAATTCCTTCACTTGCAAGGAAATGTATAGCCTTACTGGTGGCATAACGACCAAAATCATCATATACATGCCCCTATAAATGTCTTGGATTGTTGGCCAATTTCTCAAAGATCCATTCTATTACAATTTTAGCATGTTTAAAATTAATTGCTCAAGAGTATGATACCTATTTATATATGTATTGCTTCAATGATAAACACTATAATATAAAAATACATGTTCCACATATTTTGCTCACAAATTATCCGGCCAAACATGATTTCTCATAAAACAACATTTTCTTTCAACATTATGTTGATATTTATAAAAATTAATGCTCATGAACTAGTGAATGTTGATATATTAAAGAAATTAATATTTAAAAACATTGCAATATTCTACAAAAAAAATGGGATACATGATAGATATCAATGAAAAACAAATGGAAAGAAAGCAAGCAGAAGTAAAATCAGTTTGGAAAAATGAAAATGATTGCTAATAGTTAAGTGAGTAATTTGTCGGATTTTGTCGAGTTAGCATGTGAAACCCCACATTAGTTAGATTTGAGACTTGATTGTGACATATAAGCATCAAATTAGACTATTAAGATGATCCCGACTAAACTTTTAGGCAACATGATTCAAGCATTGCAGTTGCTTCAGGACATGTTTCAAATTTAAAGACACAATTTAATCTCTCTTTTATGATATCCCTTACATGTTTTAATTTAGTTAGTCTCGTTGTATGGTTGTCTAGCATATGAAAAACTTCGGATAGAATAAGAAAGCATACATGGTAAAAGGCTCACCCATCAAGGATCTCTTATGCCTCAAGTTGTCCAATCCATGTCAAACATTAAGTAATGCAAACAACCACCAGTAAGTAACACATCATTTCATACTTTCCTTTAGAAAGCCATGGTTGAAGATGAAGCATAACACATGAAAGATAATTGTGGGTTTGGTGGAAAATTCAATCTAAATCATGTTAGCTTATCTAATAGGTGATAATCAATAGGGCCAACATGGTTGTGTAAAACAATTGTGGCCCACTTTGACACCTTGGCTGAGCTAAAAGTTTCAATTGAATGGAATTTCCCTTTTAACTCTCTACACATCTATAAATAGCAAGGTATGATTTTCATTTCTAGTTACTAAATACTTTATTCTCTTATTTGAATTCTCTAAAACTTTAGCATAAAAGGGGCTTTAGCAGTCAATACCAGTGAATCCTTTGTGCAAGTGAGTTCCAACCACCACATCTAGCCACCAGAGATTGAAGCGTTCACCAACTGTTGTCATCTATGGTTTGATAACCTACACAATATCTATATTTTACTACTAAATTGTTCTAATTATATTTTGCTTATGTTCAAATTACATTAAATTTTACTTTTGTTTTTACTTTAGATTTAACATAGTTTGCTTCTCTCTTAGCATCATTTTCACAATAATCTAATTACAACACTGTTAACTTCAGTGTCTCGCTTCGAAGATATGCTATAAACTCACTAAGATTATTTTGTTAAGTTAGATTTGCTTTGCTTGATCTTAATATTGGTATACTCTGATCTTCATTCACTTGCATTTTTGTTTGATTTTGTTGTTGTTTTCTTAATTCTAAGCTCCTACTAGGATGTTCCAAGAGTACAAATACCTCAGATGATGATTGATGAAGTCTTTTCCCTAATTTGACCTATGGAGCATAATTATCTACCAGTTATCAATGCATCATTATATGCATACTGAACTAGTCATTCTAGATCAAATCAATCACAATAACTTGCTTATTTTGATAATAATTGTGTTCATAATTCTGCTGCAATTAATCACAAATATTGTGGAAGTTCATGAGATTGAATGAATCTTATGACTCATTAGAGTCTAATTTCATTTTTTTGATTTCCTACAAATAGAGGAACAACAAAATGTAGCAAGATGGTGAGCTATGTTCTCCACCTAGATTGGGAATTGGTGACAATAGCAGAACCTTCATGGACTAACATTTTATTCATCATCATCACCACCATTACCATTATGATCATGATGTTCAACTACTATCTAGTGAAAATCACAATTGCATATTGAGCTCGAACGTATGCGACAAACATTGCATAGGCAGCATGACCATCATTGTCATGATTAGCAACAAGGTTACAACTATGATGAGGAATGATACCATTATTACCAGGATGACCAAGAGCACCACTACCATGATCATTACTATTACTCTGGTGAGGTTGAAAGAGAGCATACAGTGAACTCTCATACCAATGTAAGATGGAGCAAAAAAGTGAATTGATTTGGCAGCTATAATGATTGCAACTATGGAAAAAATAATGACATGAAAATTTTGCATCCTTTCACTCTAGATATCATGAGAATGCCAATACCTCAAAACTTCAAGACTATGACTAATCTAGAGTCCTATGTTAGAATAATTGATCCTTAAAAGCATGTTAAAGCCTTCCATGTAGCAATGTTAGTCTTAGGAGCATCAAGCATGGTAATGAGTGATCATTTTCCATAACACTGAAGATGACCAATTCCTGGCCCACTTTGCAACCTCTCAAGTGCATAAAAAGACTGTGCATCACTCATGACAATAAAACAAGGGAAGAACAAACCATTGAAAGAGTACTCAAGCAGATTCTATTAGCCTAGGTTATCCTAGTTTTATCTTTTCTTCAATTTTGATGATTGAAAAATAATTTTGCTGAAAAACAATTTTAGTTTACATCACAATCTAACTATGTGTTTAGGTGCTTATTTGTTTTGTAGGTTCAAAGTTAATCAAAGTAAAGCTCAAAAGGTCAACTTTAGTTCTAGGTTTTCATTTTATTTCATAGGATCTTTTGTATTTTAAATCGTATTCAAATTACTCAATTATATTTTCTACAAACAACTTATAGTGAGGTAAAATAAATCATTTAAAGTTTTAAATCTAAAGTTTTCATACAAATACTTTACATGTTCCTTCACAAGTCAAACTTTTATAAAAATTATTTCTTATTATGTGAATCAATTCACAAATTGATTCATGTTTAAAAACTTGTGAAATGAACTTGAATCAATTCTCAAATTAATTCATGAAGAAAATTTTTCTTACCGAAGGTTTGGAATTTTTCTAAATTGATTATATAGTCAATTCAAGATCTATTTTCAAAACACTACAAATTGATTCGATGATGAATTTTCACATGATCTAAATCGATTCATAAATCGATTAATTAGTTAGAAGTTTGTTATAACCACTACGAATCGATTCAAGAACTAAAAATCAGTAATTTTTTCTCAACTGTAAATAGACCAAACCTCATTTTGTTTTCATAATACATTATGATGAAAACTAAGGAAAATGCAGAGCTTACACCTGATTTTCTCACCTCACCTGGATTGAATAATTTAATCAAATCTTGAGCAATCTAAAAGAGATTTCTACTTAGCAAATTAAGATTTACATCTCAATTTACTATTTGTATCTCTTTACTCTATCTTGTTCTATTTTCTTTAGATTTCTAGGGTTTGGAAAGATCAAAAAGTGCAAGAATGATCACAATGAAATTCCACAAATCTAATGATAAATGACAACATTAAAGAATCTAGAGGTAGACCTATTGTAGTTGCAAGCATGGTGGAAACCATTGCTAGAGCCATTGAAGGAAGAGGAATATAAATAAATGTGAGGAAAAAAAAACACTTGTGATCAATAATGGTTGTACATGAAAAGTGAACAAAGCAGAAGCCAGATCGAATTATCTCTTTCTATGAGGAAGATTCTATTCCAAACTGTGATCTTGAGCATGATGATATGATGGTGATCACAATGACAATTCACAAACATGCAATCAAAAGAATACTGGTTGATCAGGGGAGTTTGATAGACATCTTAGATACCCACACAACAAGGACAATGCACATATCGACAAATAGTCTCACCATATACCAGGGCAACTTGATTGAATTTTCAAGAAAGTAGATGCCTATCTCAGGATCAATCAAGCTGAGATGTCTTTAGGAACATAGCCTAAGGTGTAGAGTTTGGATGCCTAGTTTCTCAAGAAGAACATAATTGAACCAAGCTTGAGTTATTGTATCAACTCCCCATTGGTTGATGATATTCCTTACTAGTAATGGCATTAGTCAAGTCAAAAGTCAACAATGTACTACACAAAGGTGTTACATGAATAGCCTAGAAGGCAAGTGTCCAAAACTGAAAAATAACTATGGCTTGAAACAAAAAAAATGAATGAGAGAGCTTTGATCGTTGAATCAAGAAAAAACAAGTAAACAGGTAATGTGATCTTGTATTATGATTAATGGCACTTATAGACATTATCATCTCCTAAAATTCCTACAATTTCTAAAATTCTACTCTGATGATTATCAATATTTCTAAAATAATAGGGATATATGTTTCTAGTTTATTTGATCATGAAAAATTTAAAGTTGCTATCGAACAATGGAAATCGACTGACCAATGAAAGACATGACTAAGCACAACATGTCAACATCCAACAAGCATAATTTGCTCTCAAAATGAATGAGCATAAGTTGTTCAGAACACAACAAAGGCTGCCAATAAAGCATAATTATTTCTCAAAATGAATGAGTAAAAGTTGCTCAAAACTTGGCACAAGCTACCAATCAAGCATAATTAGCTATCACTTATCGACGCATCATTACATGCTTTATGAACTAGTCATTCTAGATTGCATCAATCATAATAACTTGCTTGTTTTGATAATAATTGTCATAATTTTGACATGACTAATCATGAATATCATGGAAGTTCTTGAGATTGAATGAATCTTATGACTCATTAGAGCCTAATTCCATTTTTTCAATTTCCTATAAACAAAGGAACAACGAATGTAGCAAGATGGTCAATAACATTCTTCACTAAGATTAGTAGCTCGTCACAATAATACAACCTTCACAGACTAACATTTTATTAATCATCATCATCATCATCACAAATATAGGCTTCACCACCATTACCATGATGATCATGATGTTGAACTACAATATGGTGAAAATTACAATTGCATATTGAGCTCAAACAAATGAGAAAAGCACTGCATAGTGTCACAAGTCAGCTTTGTGAACCAATTCGATAGGAAAACATGCACAGTTGTGGATGAAATTTGGCATAAAAATCAAGCATGAAGAGGACACCTTGTGGTGCAAATTTAGAAGCAAATGTACTTATAGATTATTTTTCTGAATTTTTCCCATTTTGGAGGTATTTGTATATTTTTTGCATTGATTGTTTATCCAGTACGAGTAGAAAAATATATGGTTGTGATCCTTGCACTTTGATCTTTGTGTCCATATGAGATGGCACCTTAGAACCCTTAGGAGCTAAGAGAAAAGTCCTTATGTCAATTGGAAAAAAGTATGTCTACTCTTGTCGATTGGGCTTTTGCTTAAAATGCTCTTTAAGGGAGCAAGTCAATGACTTGGTGGGCAAGATGACTCAAGCTAGGGATTAGAGTGTGGAGCTTAGAGACACTCTCTACACACTCAAAACTATATAATGAATCATATATTAATAAAATAGAGTTGTCCCTCTCCTTATTTTTAAAAAGTCTTTTCTCGATATACACTAGAGGCTTCTTGTGTGGCATATTCTTTGACACTTGGTATGTGCTAATACTTCAACTACATGCCCATGTTGGCTTACGAACATGTTGCATATAGGATTTTGGCTGTATAGGTGACAAAATTCTCAATGCCCCGATTATCTATCCAAGTATGGCTCAAATTTGTTGGAAGGTTGGCATGTTAGCCAAGAGTTGGCATCATGCATTACACAATTTCAGTTAAAGAGATGCCGACCTATGACAATTGGTATCAGAGCTCAGTTGTGCTAAAGGGAGCAGATCAGGTGGGCCATGATTTGGGTAAAACTGGCTTGTCAAAGTATATGGAACTTGCGAGTCAAGTAGACACTCATAAGAAGTAGCAAAGAGATGCTATTAAGGACTTGACCGAGAAAGGTGCAAGAGGTTGGAGCAATTCAAGGGCTAGTGTGAGAGATATTGTATTTAAGGGAATGTTAATAGTACATTGAGTCACTACAACATTTTTAGCTTTTGGCAACACTGAACTTAGCAACAGTCAAAAACTGTTGCCTATAACTAGAATATGCAATAGTTTTTTATATTGTTGCCTTTGTTTCTAATTTTAGGCAACAATCACTTAAAACCATTGCCATAGATATAATAGACAACACTTTTTTAAGAGTTGCAAAATTTTGATTAATAGGCAACACATAAATTGTGTTGCCAAATAAATTTTTTTACAATAATTTTATAATATTTAATTTGATTACTTTTGATTTTATAAGTTTTTCCTTTT
>JANHAO010007031.1:0-20618 GCA_026873985.1 Saraca asoca
TATTAAATATTAATATTATTAACATATTAAAATAAATTAATTTTATATTAATATTTATTTTTTAAAGATAATTTAATCTTTCTATATTTACATTCTCTTTTCATTCTTTTTTATTCTCATACGAAACAATATACATTACCTCAATTATTTCTATGATATACCAAATAAAATAATAGACTCTCATTCTCCTTTTCATTCTCATTTTCTTTCCTCCTTTAATTCATATTACTATTCATTCCAGTCAGTCATATACCTTGTTACATAGACAACAACAAGAAAAGGATTTAGAATTTTCCTATATAAAGTGCCAAAGGCTGTGATATTGTCCCTCAAGCATCAATTGAACTTCCACGTGTTACCTTTGTATTGGGGGACGTAGGGAGTATAAAGCCCTTCAACAAAGGTTTTGGAAGATAATATCTTAATCATAATTTTACACAATTTGCGCAAATATAGACCGTTCTGAGTGAGTCTCACTGGCGTGAATAGCTGAGTTTGAATTGTGATTATGATGATATATTTTATTTTTTAAAATATAAATATATTTTAGAAGAGTTTAATTTCAATAGTTACATACAAAAATATAATTCTAATATAATTTATAAGTAAATATTCTTTTGTGTGATAGATAAGAAAGGATTATTTTCATAGAAATTTATTCTAATGAATCTTTGATCTATTTTTTAAATTCGAATTCTTTCAATTTTTTTAGAAAAAATATATATTTTATTTTAAAACATATAATTTTTTTTATTCCGACTCATCACTTCAATACAAAATTTTTTCTATATATATTTCTTATTTAAATTCACGCTTTTAATATTTTAAAGAAATTGAGGTACCGTACTCCAAACGTTAATGCATTGCTAAATGTACACCATTATAGTTACATTTCAATCAACGACCTACCAACAATTATTAGACTACTTCCTTAAAATGAGTGATAACTCTTCAAGTTAAACAAGAAATTAAAATTGTTAGATAAGAAAAGTGTGATATGCACTTTAAAAAATAAAATAAATCATTATATATAAAGTTATTGATGAAAAGATTAATGATTTAAAATTTAATAAATAAAAAAATTAAATTTATAATTATTTATTTCTTTAATTTTTTTATCAATTATAATGATCAATTTTATCTTTTTGAAGAGATCTTCCAAAAGGTGCATTATTAAACTTGCCCATTTTCCTGGTATCAGCCATAATTGCAGCAAGGATTGAATTGGAGGAAAAAGTCGCTGAAACAAAGGCTAAGTTTTATGAGACCACTTTCTGTGTCCTTTTCTTATAAAATTAATTCAATTAGCCAATAAAGGCACTTGCATGCATTTAAATCACAGAAACTGTTGTTGACTTTAGCCCACCATTTCTACTTCTTCTTAAAGACCAAAGACTTTTTAACACATCAATTTCATTGCTGGTACCACTTTGGTGGCCTCACTTTGCTTCACTTTAAATCAGGTACCAATAATGCATCACCAATTGTTCTCTCCCTTGCGTGCCACCTTATTGGACCATGCTTAGCTGCTGATGGTCCATGCCTTCTTTTTTTTTCAAGGTAATCTTTTAAAAAAAATTAATACCATCGTTTACTATTTTATTCTAAATTGTGATTACGATTTATCATAGTTATAAAAAAAATTATAATTATGATGAGAAAATTGCTTAATAAGAGAAATGTTATTTTTAAAGTTTTTATGAATGCTTGATATAAAAGTTGCAGTTTTATACATAAAAACTTGTAATTTTGTACAGATTTTATATAAAATAAGTGCATAAAAATTATAAATTTACAATTAAAATTACAAAAAAAATTAAAAAATATTTCTTATTTTCATATAAAAGTTGCAAGTTTTAATTAAAAAATTATAAATAATCTAAAAAATTTTCATAAAAATTGTAAAAATATATACCTGACGAATTTTTTTTAGTACTGTTGAAGCATTCAAGGGATAATAGGGCTATGTACCATATATTCAGTCCTTCTGCTCTTTATAGTGTTCAGTGGTTTACAGAGATCAATTGCTCTTGGTACCTTGTGCCCTTGCTTTCCTAATTAACATGTGCGGCCTTGTAGGTTTGCCGATTCATTGACTTTGCGGGAACTTTCCTTGCGAAGCTAGTAAATGATCAGTGGGGGGTGGAATTTATATTTATTACCACTAACTTTGTGCTAAAGAAACAAGAAAATGTGATCATTTGTGGAGTTGGTGTATGGTATTCAATAGTTACCTTACTATTGATGTTTTGCCAAAATGGAGTTGGATAGGGTTTGAACTTTTTGAGACATTTCTTCTTCGTAACAAAAGGTCAATGATGTTGCAAAAAATTTTCGTGATGTAGTAATATTTGTTATTATCTGTAGGACCTTTTTTAATGATTTAAGTTTAAATTTAAAATATTTTCTATTGCAAAATACATAAATGATGTCATCAAATAGATTGGACGAAAAGTAAACTGACCTATATATAGGCTTTGTAAATATAAGAAAACCCACAATTTCGATTCCTATTGAAAATTTGATGCCTAAATTAAATATTATATTTGACATTAATTTAAATTAAGGAATCGATGTACTTTTAAAATTATTTAATTTATACCATTTGAATTTAAATTATCTTTAAAAATTATGACTTTTTAACAGTTAAAAAATCTAATAATTTATCAATTAAATTTTTATTTAATTATACTTCAAAGAACTTTATTATAATATAATTTATGATTTATTTAATTATACTCAAATAATTTTTTATTAATTTATCAATTGAATTCTTAATCAAATTATTTATGAATAACTAATTTATTGATATAATAATATTATAATTAATTTTCTATTTTACCAAGACTACAAAATTTAAAATTGTTTAATGATAATTAATTTTTTTCCATTTTATCAAGACTACGGCATTATCGAAACAATTCAAAATAAATTCAACACATTTATATTCAGATATATGAAGAGATATAAATTAGACATTGATTTTTATTAAGAACTGACATAAATAGACAAAAAAAATTGAAACGAACATGGGTGTATGAAGGGACATAGATTAAATGTTGGTTTTGTATTAGAAATCAATGTAGATATATGAAATTATATGTCGGTTCTAATATATTAACTGAAGTCTAAAATCTCGACACATTTTAAAAGATTAGTGCATCTTCTTGACTCTCATTTTGCTCTAGCTTGCTTTGAAGGTTTATGGTTTATTTTTTTTTCTTTTTCTTTCTTTTTTATCACTTAGTTTGTGTATAGGGAATGATTAGCTCCTTTTTCCTTTTTCTCTTTAAACAAGACATATGGATTTTTTAAACAAGAAGACTATGGTACACTTGATGTGTGTGTGTATTATCTTGTAGACTGCCTCTAATGTGTGTGTTATCTTGTAAACCACTGTTGATATAAAGTACTCCTTATAGCTGCCAACAATAATGTTACATATATATTGTTTCGTTTGTGTATAGAGAATTATTAGCAACATTTTTCATTCAATTTGGTCTCAATGCTCTTTCTGATATTCTTATAAGGTTTGCTTAATTGTTGTCTCAGGTTTCATTTTTTATTCGATTGATACATATTTTAGTAATTTGTTGAAATCATTGTTTCATAATGCATTTAAAATTTTTGTTGATCCAAATGCATGAGATTTTGGTTGAATAGTTGTTTTTTATAAAAATGTAGCTAGCAACAAGTTTATATAAAAATGTAGCTTATAACAGGTTTCTGTATTTTTTTTTTAAATTCTTAATAGAACAAATTGACGTCTTTTCATTACTACAAAATATAGAAATAACATATAAGCAAAATGAAAAAATTAAAAAAAAAATTCAATGCGGGTATAAATATGAAGCAACAATGGTATTTTTATAAATATATCAAAAATTGATATGTCGTATGTAATAAAAAATTGACGTATGAACAAAATAGAAAAAAATAATTCAAAAAAATTTAATGAATATATTATTATGAAGTGGCATTGGTGTTTTTATAAATATGTTAAAAATTAATATGTCGGTATTCATAAAAAAAATCAATTTATAAACTTTAAGACATTGATTTTTTATGAGGAGTCGATGTATATGCATGAGAATAGCCATCGATTTCTGTGTATAAACCAATATTTAAAGTCTAGGCATCTTCACATAACAGGTCAGTTCTTTCCCTCAGCTCTTATTTGTTTTTCCCTATCTAAAACATTTAATCAAAATCATTCTCAAACCCTTGTTGCATTTGTCTTTGATTGTCTTTCCTGTCTTCGATCTTTGCATTTCAGGTCCATCACTAATCGAGGTAGAAAACTCATTCTTCTTATACTATATGCATTTTTTGGTTACTATGTTATATTGAAATTTTTTATATTTTATTGGATTTGTACTTTGATGATGGTTTATAGTTTAGGGTTTAGCTTTTATTTTTCTCTTTTATTTCTTAGTTTGTTTATTAAGAATGATTTGGATTAGGGTTTAGTTTTTGGTTGTGGTTCTTGGCTAGTTTGAGGTGGTTTTTAGCTATGGTTGGCTGGTTATGCCATGTTTCCTATTAACTACTAGAAAAAAGGAAAAAAAAAGGTTAAAAGTATGCTAGCTACTACTTGCACCCATTATTTGCCTCTTATTATCTTGTTTATGCTTTTGCAATATATTCTTGTGACATGAATTTAGATAGATAGCCTTCACATCACCATCATAGCATGGTAGTTAGTAATCATCAAATTAAGATAATTTATTGGTGAAATTATTTAATATTGTTTGTATATTTAATGTATATGATAATATAAAATTGCACCACTTGATTAAAGTGGACAATAATTAGTAGTTTTATTTTTCAACAAACCTTCTTGGTTCTTGAAGGCACTATTACATTGATTTATCATATTCATTATATATTTTTTTGTTATATATGTATTGCATGTTCAACTTATTCCACCCCTGAATTAGTAGTTTTATTTTGAAAAAACCTTACTTGTTATATTTGGGTTGACATACAGTTTTATATTTCAATCACGAATTATTATTAGATGACATATTCCCTGAAATATTATTTTGTAAGGTTAACTTCTTCTTCTTTTTTCCTTTTAAACAGACACATGGATCCCTCTCAACATAGTAAGAAAAGTACGAGGGTTGCTACACTTATGAAGAAGATAACCTTGATGCGTAGTAGAAGAGAAAAGATGAATGTAGAGTTCAATGCTAAGGGTTAGGTAGTTGAAGCTGGGTCATCCAAATATAAGAGTTACATGAAAATGTTGGCATGCACCAAAGTGCCAATCAAGAAATCTTAAAACTTGTCGAGGAGGAGAAAATAAGTTTTAAAGCTTGCCAGGGAGTAGTGGAAGAATTTAAGAATTGGTTGGTAAGGGATTACATCATCATCAAGAGGAAAGGTGATGAAAACTCCTTTAAAAAATATAATTTCCTCAATCAACAAGTGCAAGATGATTCTATGGAGGAGCACTAGTCTAAGGCTTTTTAGGTAAATTTGGCCATATTACCTTATATTTTTTTCAACTGTTATGAATAATTTGGCAATCTTATTAACTACTTTTTTATGAACAAGGTATGAGTGCAACTAATAGGGAGAGACAAGCAGAAAACATGTATAAACATAGGTTGTCTCGTGGAAGATATGTGAAGTTAGAGAAAGCTTTTTAGAAAGAAAAGTTTGCAAAATAACATACTTCTAATTAGTCTGATTCATTAATAATTTCCACATTTTGACATAAATTATAGAAAAGAGTAAAGGTCAAAACAAAGGATGAATATATGATCGAAGAGAACTAAATAGTTACTGAGAAAACTGTAAGTAATTTAGAAGTGTTAAGTAATTAAAATTGTAAGTAATTACAAGTGTTAAGTACTAATAAGTATTCTTAATTGTATGCCACAGGATTTTTTCACACAATAATTGACCCAAAGAGAGTTTACTCCATCCATAAGAATAGACATATTAATAGTTGCATTTTGAAGGGGGTTAGAGAAGTAATGGTTCTAAATGCTTATATTGGACGATCATTAAAGCGTCATTGAGGATCATTACTTTTTATGGAGGATCTTAATGTAGGGATTATTGATTGAGTGCCACAAAAAGTGAGAGAAGAGACTCAAGTTAAGATGGAAGAACTCCTTGAGTGAAAGATAATGGCCTACCTTCAGAAGATGTGCATACAATCACTCATCGATTCGAGACCCGTAGATGATGAGGTAGAAATGCACCCTCCTCCTCTGCCTAACAGCACGAAAATTAACTACTTGAGAGATCTCGATCCATTCACAAAAATACTTGAGGCAAATGATTATCATTAAAAACTTAAACCCCATAGGTTATGTAAGCAGTTTCTAATATTTTCTGTAAAAAAAAATAGTATTATAACTTGTTTAATTCGATTTTTTTGTCTATATAGGAAAAAGCAAAATGTTAGCTAACTCTTACACCCAAGGACCACACAGTGGCGTATGAGAGGGTTTTCCATAGAAGTCTATTTTTTACAAAAAGATGAGTTAAGAAAAATAAAATTGGTTTTTTAATAAAAATTGAAGTCTAATGTTTCTACATATTTTAATTAGATGTAATATTATATGTCTATTTTTTTAAATACAAATTAAGAGAAATAGCCAAAATTGACATCTAAAGTCTTTTCACATTTGAAAATATTTAATTTTTTGCACAAGCCTTATTTGAATTATTTTGCCTAATTTTATTTATGAATAAAATTATTTTTTATATATTAATTTTTCTATTTCTAATTAAGTAATTCTATTTTACTAAGACTATAAAATAATTCAAGACTTTAAATTAATTTAGACAAAATAATTTAAGAATTTAAGAATCATTTGATGAAAAAATAATTAGCCTTTGAGCAATTTATTTGTGAAAATTGTAATATATTATTTCAAAATTAAAATGGACAAAAATAATTCAAAATAAATGAGATGAGATGACAGGAAATACGTATAAATGAAAAGTTATACATCGATTCTTACTAAAAAGTTGACAACAAAAGTCTGTCATCTATAAAAAGTTTTTGCAAACCTAAATGTCACTTTTGCTCGCTTGTTGATATGAAACCCTTGCTCTCTCTCTTTCCATCTTTGGCAAAGCAAAGGCATTATCCCTCTCACTATCACTCTCCCTCTCATTCTTAGACTCTTGTCTACTACAAAAACCTAGCTTACTTTCACTCTCCCTCTCTCAGTGGTTTGAACTGATCTTTATCATCTCGCTCTGTCTCTATTTCTAGGTAACACTGCTTTTCTTTTTTAATTTTATTTATAATTGATATTTTACGAATGAATTATATGTTGATTATATTTAATTATGTGTCTTAGTTTTTTTTTTAATTTTGGATCATACCACCTGAAAGATATACATAGATTGTTAATAAGTGTGGAATATGTTAGAGGTGTGGGTGTGTGAGGCTTTATTTGTAGCCATAGATTCATATTGAATTTCAGAGATACAATAATCATAATATCAACTACTCAAATCTATCATGAACAAAATGAATCACAATAATACATTATGCAAAAAATAAAGTGCAAATTCAGAAAATTATGCAGAGTTTGTTTTTCAAAAAGTTTGTTTTGAAATTGAATTTTTATAAAACCATTTTAAAACTATTTCAAAACCTTTTCAACACCAAAATTTCAATGCAAAAATGCATTTCCAACCATAAATCATTTAAGAGCAAATTGAAATATTTCTATAATTCAAGGATTTTTCAAATTAATTAATTTCATCCAAAATTATTCGTTGACTTTTGGCTTTATTGAAATTTAAATTGGATAGTCATTGATCAACATGCTACAAATAGTAGTAAACAGATTAAGTATTCTTATGTGAGATGTTATTGTCTTAAGAGAACGAAAGCCAGGGATATCAAGACAAGGGAGGGTACCATAATAATGAAATTGATATTGGTTTAGATGATCGATTAAAAGATATGGTACATAATGTTGTGGAAGATAATTTTATTAAGTGGTTGTATATCCTTGAAAGTTTGTTAAGTGATACAAAAAGTCTTTGTACCTAAGTTATACTAAATTTACACTATTATCTATTATGTTGAAATTATTTAACTTGAAAGTAAAAAATGGGTGGAGTGACAAAAGTTTCACAATATTACTTGAAGTGTTAAAAGATATGTTTCAAAAAGGTAATGAACTTTCGAATTGTACTTACAAAGCTAAGAAAATCTTGTGCTCGAAAGGTACAGAGTATAAGAAGATATATGTTTATCCTAATGATTGTATATTATACCAAAATAAGTACAAAAATTTATATGAGTATCCAAAATGTGGGGCATCATGTTAGAAATTAAAAAATAATGATATTGTGAAAAATAAAAGGGCTCCAGTTAAGGTGGTATGGCATCTTCTAATAATATGAAAGTTTAAATGCATATTTACTAATGTAAGAAATGCCAAGAACTTAACGTGGCATGCAGACCATATGATTTTTTTATGACAAGCTTCAACATTCAGTTGATTCTCCTCAATGGAAAATACTTAATTTATTGTTTCTTGAATTTGATAGTAAAGCAAAAAAACCTTAGGCTTGGACTTTGTACAGATGAAATGAACCCTCATGGTGACCTGAGCAACAAATATAGCACATGGCCCATTTTGTTAGTGATTTACATTGTACCTCATTGATTATGTATAAAGTGCAAGTATATAATGTTGCCATTGATGATTTTGGGCTTTAAATAACCAAGAAATGATATAGATGTCATTTTGGCACCATTTATTAAAGACTTGAGGATGGTTTAGGATGAAGGTGTGTTAGTGTTTGACGCTTATTGTCAAAAGTCTTTTTAGTTGCATGTCTTGCTCTTTTGTATAATAAATGACTTCCTAGCTTGCGAAAACTTGTTTGGGTATAGTGTCAAAGGACATAAAACATGCTCTATTTGTAAGAATGATACATCTTGTCAATATAAAAATGGAAAAAAATAGTGTATCTCGATCATTGGAGATTTCTTCTCTAATTCCACCATTATCGTAGGCAAAGAAATGCTTTTAGTTGGTCATGAAAATAGGTAAAGCTCAAATGCCATTAATTGAGGACTAAATTTATGAACAGGTGAAAAATATTGTCATTTATGGCAAACCTTATACACTTAATAGTGATAAGACTTTATGGAAAAAAAGGTCCATATTTTTTTATATTTCATATTAGCAAATCTTGTTATCAGACATAATCGTGATGTGATGTATGTAGAGAAAAATATCAATCATAATCTCATTGGAACACTTTTGAATATACCGACTAAGACTAAGGATTGAATCGAAGCCAGACTAGACTTGATTAAAATGATAATATAGATGGAATCAGCGCTAGAGAAGAAGTGTCAATGTACATATTTGCTTCAGCTTGTTATAACATGTCTATAAAGGATAAAACAAGTTTTTGTAAGTGTTTACAAGGTAACAAAGTGCCACAAGGGTATTCTTCAACCATTAGAAGCTTTGTTTTAATGAAAGATTTGAAATTGGTTGAATTGAAATCTTATGATTATGATGCTTTAATACAATAACTATTACCCGTGACTATGTGATCAATATTGCCAAAACAAATGAGACATGCCCTTACTAGACTTTGTTTTTTCTTCAATGCAATATGTAACAAAGTTGTTGACAATGAGAAATTGGATAACTTACAAAGGGAAGTTGTTATTACACTATGTTAACTTGAGATGTATTTTTCACCTTCCTTTTTTGATGTCACAGTATGTTTGACTCTTCATTTAGTAAGAGAGATAAAACTTTGTGAACTAGTTTATGTGAGGGGCATGTACCCATTTGAGTAATATATGAAAATCTTAAAAAGGCACATGAATAATTGACATTGCCCTATGGGATGCATTGTTGAAGGCTAAATAGCTGAAGAGATTGTTAAGTTTTGTAGTGAATACTTATCAAATGCAAAATCTATCAGAGTTTCTAAGCCTTATCACGAAAGAAAAATTGTAGGTAAGGGTACATTGAGGACTCGGGTGGTGAACATCAATCGTGGAATATGGATACAAGCACACCCTTACTTCCTGCATAATAATGAAGAAATAGAGCATCACTTGGACGAGCATATGACCCTTACAACATAGCATAATTGTGGAAAAAATGAATAATATGTACAATCTGAAGACAACTACTCCTTTATCACTTAGTCCCATAATCACGCTCATTTTCAGTTGGCATAAATATCGAATGATATTTCTAAGACTACGAGATAGTTAGTTCACGAGCCTCGCATAGAGGTCTTTTTTTTTCATGGATATGACATTAATGAATTCTTTTTACATAAAAGGGATAGAATAACAAAAGCACTATGCAAAATAGTAAGGTTACTCTGGTAGCTCATTCAATGCATGTTTTTAGTTCCAAGTATAAAAATCATATATATGTGAATATGTTATATTATGGGATCATTAAAGACATATAAGAGCTTAATTACATCAAGGTGCATGTATTTCAATATAAATGGGTTAAGAATAACAATGGCATTTGAGTCAATGGGTTAGGGTTTATATTGGTGGATCTTAATAGAGAGAGTTATAAAAGGGAATCATTCATGATGGCATCCCCAACAAGGCAAGCTTTTTATATCACGGACCTGATAGATAAGAAGTGGTATGTAATTCTTTAGGGGAAGAGGCAAATTGTTGATAGTGTGGATAAATAAGACATAAAAAATGATATTGAGGATACCTCTTATTTCTCTTCATGACTATCTTCGGTTAATAATAAAGGCAACTTGGAGAAGTTCTACATGCGAAATAATCATAATGAAAGGATATGAGTTGAAGATCACCTTAGAGAAAAAAAAATAGAAAAAAAATTAAAGTTAATTGATTATATATTTATTGTATATGTAGGCAACTATATAATTATAATTTAGATGCTTATATTTGATATATCATGTGTTTATTCTATATGTAGACAATTAGTTATATAATTTTTAGTTTAGATACTTATACTTGATTATATGTTTAATTGTATATATAGACAACTATTTAATTTTTAGTTTAGATGTTGATTATGATTATGTATTTATTGTATATGTAAGCAACTATTTAATTTTTACTTTAGATGTTTAAGCTTGATTATGTGTTTATTGTATATGTAAGTAACTATTTAATTCAAATATATTAATTTTAAATAAACTTGTAGTACTTTAAAGGAAATCAAAGTTTTTACACTCAAGAAGAAATTGATAACAATTCGAAATCAATAACCAAGATTTTTCCAACTCAATTCGGTAGAATAATGTATAGATTTGTTGTTAATTTGACATGTTTTAATTTTAATTAGTTTTATGATGTCTTGATTTTTTATTAATCTAATAAAATATTTGAAGTTGTTAAAATTTGGATTGTGCTAGTTGATTGTAGATTAGGTTTGATGGTTGTTTTTGCAAAAATGTAAATGACAATAAGTTTTTGTAAAATATAACTAGTAGCAGATTTTTATTTAAGAGAAAAGACATAAGTTTTTATACAAAAATCGACATCTTTAGTGGATAAAAAATATTGATTTTTATAAAAAAAAAAGAAAAAAAAGCTGAAATGTAAAATTTATTTCAAATAAAATGATGTCAATTGTATATTAAAAATTAATATTGTTTCTTATTTTACATGTTAGCTAAAAATTTGACATAAATTGTTTTAACTTATAATGTCATTCAGATAAACATTAATCTCCAAATTAACATGACGTGTATGACATAACCTACGTATAAACATATTTCTAGTGATTGTGTATGTGTTTTAAATAACTCATCACTTTTTTTCGTTAAAAAAAATGATAATGATGTAAGGAGAAAAAAAGATCTGGTGCCTTTCAGTGAAGAAAAGCTGCCTAATAATTAAGTTTTGTTGGATTTGGACAAAGAACCTTTTTACTCCCAAGTTATAATGAAAATGGTCATGACTCCTTAATCGGAAAATTCTAATTATCTTTTAAGATTTTTAACGTTTGTTTATAAGTTGAGAAAATAGAAGTTTTGTTATTATTATTTTATCATTTGTTGAGGTATCTTAAGAATTGAAAACAATGTCAAGACTATGCGTATATCTTATAATTCCTATCAAAGCCATAGTGGAATGTCCCATGTTGATGGTCGTATACATATTAAGAAGGGCAGGAAAGCTTTCATTGATGCCAGAAAGATATCAGAATAGGATTGTGTTGAAAAAAATTCTTAATTTTTTTCCACAATAATTTTAAGGAAAAAGATTGACATAGCAATAAATATAAGTTTTATGAAAAAAAAATGTGAAATTTATTCACTGTAAATTTAATGATAAAGAAACATAATAATAAATATAAATTTTATGTGTGTCAACGAGTCTCACAAGTATTGTATCTTTCTCTTTTTCTCTCATATTCAAACAACCTCCAAGCAAAATTTTCTTTAAGTCACATGTATTTTGGTGTGTTGCTCCAATGTTGTATCTAATTCTTTCTCCGGTCCTATCATGAGCATGCAAAGTCCACACAAAAATTACCTAAGCCAAATTAAGGGGATTCCAATCCCTTGAAATTAATTATTGGTGATAGGATTCAAATATATGTGATTAAAGATAATAAATTTTATTAGCCAAGTTAATTCAATAAATTAATGTGTAAAATATTAATAATGTTCATGTGAAATTAAGCTAAAGTAATTTCTCTATAAACATGTTAACAGGGATGTTAAATCAATGGACTAACCAAACTTAATTATCATGAATCGCTTTTAAATAAGTTTAGTTTTTCATAATTTAGTTTGATCTTAAGATGGATCAAACTAGTTCACAAATTTATCCTTTTTTTTTTCAAGTATTTTAAACATTTGAATAAAAAAAATAAAAAAAAAATTAGAATTTGAGTTCTACTTTTTTTTTTTTTTGTGTAATTGGTTTAAACTTAATTGGAGTTTATATTTAGGTTGAAGGGAGATGAATTTAATTATTTTTAACTAATGTGCTATTTAGATTTAAGTGAGATGGACTCTAACTTTTTTAAAAATATATATAATATAGAAAGGTATGGGTTAATAATTTTAAAATTAAAAAAATTGATTTAAGGGCTAGTCTAATTTATATGAACTTTTTTTTTTTAAATCTATTTTTAAATGGATCAAGTTCATGGATCAAATGATCACCCACAAACTTTAACTCGTCTATCATCCCTGCATGTCCAGATAAATTGTCATCAGCATAATTCATTAATTCTATTCTAGGATCTTATTGTATATACGCAGTTATGTAAATCTTTGTTTATGATAATCATTCATGTGTGTGTGCGTGTGTGTGTGTGATACTGATAAACATTAGGCAATTTTAAATTAGCTGTCAAGCATATTGAAGGTCTGAAGCTAAAAACTAAAAGAAACCGTTGCGTAATTAATTTTGTGTCTCCAAGTTGGAAACATGAATAACTTACTTATGAAGTGCTAGTTTCCCAACTTTGTGTGCCCAACTTCCTTCCTTAATCATTTGTGATTGTGGCAAGCGTTGATTTGAAGACACTCGTAACTATTAAATAAAAAGAGGGTAAAAATGAAAAGTACGAAAAGTACCAATTATATTTAATATATATAATTATTAATTTTTGTAATCATTCTTTAAAATTATTGATAAATAATAAATTACACTAACATTTATCTTGTAGTCAATTTAAAGGGTCAAATGTGGTTGGTTTGACATGTAATTTTATGAAAAAATCAAGTATAGTGCAAAGGCTTTATGACTTAAATTTGAAAGTGATGTGATTTGTGTATTATTTTTTCAATTTTCTCAAGTTTTGAGAATATTTTAATCATTTTAACATAGTTCTCTAGTCCAGTGTGAGTAGGAAAGTATGGTCATGATCTTTGCATTTTTATCTTTGAATAAGAATAACATAATGCTTAGATTTCTCTTGGAGTTATGGAAAAAGGATTTTATATGAGTGTAATTTATCACTTATGAATAGTTTTGGGAGGTGATTATAAAAATTAATAGTTGTGAATATTAAATACAACTATACCAAAATTGAATGTGGTAATTTCCATTTATCTCTAAAAATAGTAAAAATAAGTTGACACTTTTAATGGCATATATATTTAGGGATGGCAAAATTGTAGGATTAGGGTTTGTGCACAAATTTTGCCCCAATGGGGTGCAGATATGGTATCAATTTTTGCACTACAAACAAAGGTATAAGGCAAGTTTTCAACCCGACCTACATTTTGGGAATAGAGCAATACTAAGTTACTTTGTCCTACAGAATCCAGAGAATATGAAATTATAGTTTTACCTTTATGAACTAATACATGTGTATATATTATTGTTGTTTCTTTTAGTAATTTAATTATTAAAAAATACAATAAAATTTTTCATTAAAAAATTGGTTATTTAATTTTTTTTTCTTTAGTTTGATATTATTTGAACAAATTATGTGTAGTTTTAGACCTATCTTATGACATTATATGTGATTTTAGATTTTTCTTGTGATATTTTATTTATGTGTGGATTTAAAGTATTTAAATTTCAAATTTATTTTTATATATTTTTTGAATTTTTTTTATTTTCTTCGTTGAGCATCGGGATATCACAAATTACGAGGATGGGCATTAACTTGCCCTGCATGTGAAAACAAGGTAAGACACAATATTACTAGGGTAAGGGAAGCTTGACCTATCCCTACCTTGAAATAAGTAGGGATGACAATTTTACCTGCGTACTTGTTTATATGTGAATATCTGCTTATGATAGGCGGGTATGGGTATGGGTATAAGAAAAAGTATTCGTGAGTAGGTATGGGTATGAAAATCATACTCGTAACGGGTATGGGTAGAGTATGGATATGAGAAAATATCTATATCCGAACTCGTTTACTCGTTTAAATAAATTTTTTATATAAACACTACTCAAAATAACGTTATTTTAAGTAGTGTATGTAATGCCTAAAAAAAATAAAAATAAAAATAAAAATGTTAGCTGAGGAACTAAAGTGAAATTTTAATATTTTTCATTATGGTCATAACATAATTTTCTATTTTTACTAAGGACATATTTGAAGTTAGTAAAAAGTTTATAGAGTCAAATTATAATTTAAATTTTTTTTAATCCTGACAGGTATACCCATGGGTATAAACCCATATCTGAACTGGCTATAGTGTTCGCGAGTACGTGTAGGATATAGGTATGAAATTTTCTAACGGATACAAATATGAATATTGTCATACCCGCCCGAATCCAACCCATTATCATCCCTAGTAATGAGTGCAATATGTGTGTATCCTATTTTAGTCTTTTGACATTATTTTAGACTTTTTGCTATATTTAGAGTTCTGGACCTTCGTTTAGAATTATTCTTTTACCATTTGAAAGCCAAGACAAAGACCTATAATTATTATGAGAGATCCATGCCCAATTGGGATGTTTGGTAGTTCAAAATTAGCTTAGAAGTTGAAGCAAAATACTAATCTCACTAAACCTTGACCCAATCATGGTATTTTAATATTATCTAAGGCTATAGACCTTTGATCGGTGCAAATCTAAGGCTATTACAAAGCTAAAATCCATATCTACAACCTTTATGAATGTTCAAAGTGAAAATATGTCATTTTGAATAAGAAACAAGGATATGAAGTTAAGTTACAGAATCTGATAAGGATTGGACTGTTTTGAACTAGTTTCAAGTTCTAGCCTATAACTTGAGTTAGCAAGGCCTAGTCTATGGAAATTCTAAGGAGTAGTGTTACAACTTTCTACAAGAGATCAAAGTTTAATTCTACTCTTGTACAATTAAAATCAATAGCCAAGGCTAGCAAAGGAAATTAGATTAATTAGAATCTTACCTGAATTAGAATTACTTGAGGATCACTCTGGAATCAGAGTGTTGATCCCTTTATTTTTGTATATAAATAAGAGTTGCTCTGGACCAAAAAAAAAAACATAATCTCTTTACAACAATTTTTTTTCTTCTTCTTCCAATTTTGTTTTCCATGTAATGAATTGCTAAACTCATTTTTCAATTTAAGGGAATTCTATTTCAATTTATTATATGTGTGAGACCTGATTTATTTTGAATTATTCTTAATTTGATTATCTATTATTTTTTTATTTTATTTGATTTACAATTGCATAAGATAGTTTTCCCATTAATTAATTATTTATTGTGATTATTGTTATCTGAACCTCATAATCTATGATTGTTATAATAGTTTAGTATAGGTAATGATTAGGTGTTAATGATTATGATCACAATGTTCATTTAATACCTAAAGGAAACATATGATAGTTTAAATGATATGCATTGGTGTATAATTGTTATCCAATCTTAGTTTTTTTCCTTATTCATAATGATATTATTAATATAACTAGGATTGTTTGATATTAAATTAGTTAATAAATAAGAATTTAATTTAGGTGTTAGGCTTTAATTAATGAACTTAGAGAAAAAAGATAAAGATTATTCATGTGTTTAGATAATTTTTGGCTACGTAGTTGAAAAATAAATAATATTTAAGTGTTGATAATCATTTAGTGAATTGAATATATGAACTTCTTTTGAATTGAAGTTTTTCTAGTTAAATTCTCCCTTATAATTTAAATTCTACTTTATTTTATATTTCAAATTTGAATTCAAATCTCCCCTTTTATTTAAATTTATTGCATTTAATATATTTAAAGCCACAAATTAATCAACCAATCTTTAGAATTTGACCTAAACTCATCAACACTATGAATTTAGAAGTTTAGTAATTTATTTCTGATAGATTCAATAATCTTTATTACTCCATTACCATCCTTATATATATATATATATATATATATATAAATGTACACTTAGACACACTCACTTGATATTAGTTTTGAAACCTTTTTTATATATATACATTAAATGATTTGTCATTCTGAATATTTTTTATATAAAAAAAGAATGAAAAAAATCCAAAACAAAAGGTTGAATAATAATGTACCCACTCATTTCTTTATATAAATTGCTACTTGGTGAAAGAAAGTTTATAAATATTATTTAAGTTCTAACAAAGTTAATGACATACTTTTATTTAAAGTAGCATTACTTATTCACTAACATTATATATATATATATATATATATTTTTTAAATTTTGTCAATAAATACCCAAACATAAATTCATATATAATTTTATTTCTCTATAAATCCACAGACCGAGGAAAACAAAGGGAAGGAATCAAAGAAATATCTCTAGAGTGCACTAAGTTGAGTATATAATTGATTCGTAGCTAAAAGAACAGGTACATAACATTGAAGGTTAAAAGGAATCAAAGAAATATCTCTTCGATAGTGCTCGTTTGGCAACCTTTCAAAATTAACTTTGACACCAAAGTTATTTTTAACAAACAAAGTAGATAAAATGAGTGGTCGGATATCAAAATTAAAAATTACTTTCCCTTAAAATTAGTTTTGACAAGAAATAAAGATTTCTTATTTTTACTTTATTATATTTCTCTGTTTTACTCTTTCTTTTTTTTTTCTCTCATTTCATATTTTGAATCATATTTTCTATATTCTATTAATATTTTAATAATTTTATATCTTTTCAGTTATTTTACACTTAAAAGTAATTTTTTCTTACATATCTAAATAGAATATCTTATTTTAAAATAATTTTTAACTTCCATTCCAAAACATAATTCTCATTCTTACAAAAAGTTGATTCTTTTTTAAACTAATTTTCATGCATATTATTAACAAGCCCTCAGTGGTGGCTCATCATAATTTTTATTGTGAGCAGAAGCGGAGGATAAGAGTTAACCTTTCGTAAAATCTCAATATTTTCATATTTATATATAATAATTTTAAATTTATATTTTTAATATTTATATACTGTATATATTTTATAAAATATTTTGATATTTACTTTTTATATTAAAATTTTCAAGTCCGCCGCTGTCTAGTCATACAAAAGCAACCAACTAAAGGGTAGAAACCCTAAAATCTCGGTGGTATTTTATGGGTTGTGACAATGGTTGAAAGGAAAATGTAATTACAAAGTGATAAAATGATTGGTTCATGGGATTCATAAAATTGAAGTAATTATGAATTTCTCTATCTCAATATGAAAAATTCAATTGGTCAATCCAATGACATTTGACAATTGAGGTGGCAATCTCTCCATCCACCAAATAAACACAAAAAAAGGTCACCAAAATTTTCTGCAAAATTATAAAGAGAAATGTTTGATATATTTTTAATTTTAGAAATATATTATGTATATTTTTAATAGATGATGAAATTCACAGAATTATAAATTTTATAATTTATAAGAAAAAAATGACTATAGAATGTTTAAAAAAATAAATACAAAAAGAAATGTGCCACAAATATCATCCACCATGTGAAGCAGTGAACTCAGCCACAAATGATAATTGACAAAACCGAAGTATCTTTCGTTTTCACTTTCACGCACGTGGTAGAAAAGAGAAATTTTTGTATTTTGTTAGATCATTGGCTCATACATTATTTAAAAGACAGATAAATGAACATAATATTTTTATATATAGGACTCAATTTTGTGCAAATATAGTAAAAAATTGTGTATATATTTTTCTTTTAAAATGAAAATAACATATTTTATCAAAAATGGTAAACGTACTTAATATTTATGTACAATTAAAAAAATCTAAACATATGAAAACAATAAATAAATGTGATTGAAAGCTCTAATAAATATGAAGGGAGTGATAATTTGTATAAGAAAACATAATATTACCCATAAATAAAAGAATTGAATCAAAGAAAAGAAAAGAAAAAACACAAAGAAAAAGTGCTAAATCAAGACAAGAGATCAAATATTTAAAATTTTCGTGAGTGTCACTACATACCAAAAGTGCTATGAATATAGATGAGTTGTCTTAAAGAATTTGCCACTAATTATTTCTATTAAAATTATGTTATTTTCACACTTTGTTTTTTTATTTTGTCCATAATTCATATATTTTATTAGATGATTAATGTGATGTCGCCACGTTCAATTCCGGAGACTACGAATTATTCCATCTTCGGTTGTGCCAAAAATTTCAATTAAGACAGACATTGCATATTTCGGTTTTGCCATCACGCGCTCCTTGTTGGTGTGAGTCTCACGGCTATAATATCATGTCATGTCCACCTTGTTTGTTTTTGCAAGTTGCCAAGTGTTTGTTAAAATGTCATAGTCGATGGGAGTTTTTGATTTACAAATTGATACTCACGGACACTTGTTGTATACTTGAACCAGCCCTAATTACTGATTAGAACGTAATTTAATTAGTAATTTAAATTAGTGCGATCCTTTCTGAATGGATATTTATATTAATATAAAATTTAAAACTAATGTCCTAGCTACTCTATGTTAAAACAATTATCAAATTATTTCATAAACGCATTATCATGTCCAATCACGTCCAAATTATACATGCTCTAATCTTGTAAACTTTTAGTTTCTCTAGGTACTTTGGCTGTAGGTGAGAGATAATTTATTTTGTCTGAAAATATTTTAAAAAATTATTTATTATTTATTTATGTTTCTTTATATATTTATATATTTTATGATTAACAAAATAATGATAGTGAGGATAAAAGTGGATAATGTTATTATTTATCATGTTACTCTACTTGTAATGTTTAGTAAATAATTTTTTTTAATTCTTTTAGTTTATTTTAACTTTAAAAATTAGTAAATGACAATTTTTTCTGTCAAAGATAATTTTTTAATAAAAAAACAAATATTAAAATTATTTAATTATGTGATTGGATCGGATATTATGGTCCTTCTTAATTTTGACAATTATGTTATTTTTATATTTCATTTCTCATTTCTATTTTTACATTCTCTTGTAAGAAAAATTAGATTTCACTGTAAATTCCTGCCTAGAACTTTGAGATATAGGTTTAAAGTTATTCTGATTTTTATGCTTTTTCTTTTTTCATTACACAGTTGACATACACTACAAGAAAATTGACTTTCAGTGACGACTTGTCGTCACTGAAGCCTTAAAAAGTCGTCACATATGCACCGTGGCTAAAGGTCTATTATGACGACTTTCAAAAGTTGTCACTAAAAGTGGACTTTTAGCGATAACTTTTTGTCGTCACTAAAACAACCCTTCAGTGACGACTTTTCGTCGTCACTGAAGGTGACTTTTGTCGTCGCTAAAAGTGGCCTTCAGTGACGACTAAAAGTCGTCGCTAAAAGTGAGCTTCAGTGACGACTAAAAGTCGTTGCTAAAAGTTGCCTTCAGTGACGACTAAAAGTCGTCATTAAAAGTGACCTTTTGTGACGACGAAAAATCGTCGCTAAAAGTCGCCTTCAGTGACGACTAAAAGTTGTCGCTAAAGGTGACCTTTTGCGACGACAAAAAATCGTCGCTAAAAGTAGCCTTCATTGACGACTAAAAGTCATCGCTAAAAGTGACCTTCTGTGGCGACGAAAAGTCGTCGCTAAAGATTCGAAATGATTTTCTGTGACGACAAAAGTCGTCACTAAAGGTCTTTTTTTAAAATAAATTTTATTGTCATTGAAAGTACAATTTTTTTTTGTGACGACTTTTGTCGTCACTGAAGGTCTTTTTTTTAATAAAAATGAAACCCTAATTTTAATTAATACCTTATGTTT